>JAGDQP010017388.1:15686-38641 GCA_022664845.1 Lepisma saccharinum | reverse complement strand
GAACAAAAATCCATCAGTTTTAGAGCAGCCAGAAATGGGGAAGCGTGCTAAGTCTGTCTATTATGAGGTCTATGCTAATACGTTCCAGCGATAAATATTATCAGATGAATCGAGGATCATATAAACCAGCGTTCCGTAAACTATGGTCCGCGGACCACAGGTGGTCCTCGAGGGCAGATGCAAGGTAGCGCGTTGAACCTACTAACCAATAAAACTGGTCCGCACTTGGAACTAGTTTGCGGAACACTGATATAAACAATAAAGATATTGAAAATTTACTTTCTTGTATAAATATGATCCTTGTTGGTTAAAGTTGCATGTAAGTATTCGTCTACTGAAACAGAGCAACATCTTGGAAAACCTCAATTAGGATGGTCCTAAGCGGAAAACAAACGTACTTATTTCTGCAGTGCTTATCCGAACTGCGTATCGTTAAGAACTGGACTACTGGAAATGCGTACTTCATGATTGTCTTTTTATGTTGAGTCCTTTCAGAAATATCGTAATAGAATGCTGCACATTGACTTGTTATGCAATTCACTAGCTTTATTGTTTTGTTCTGGTTTATTACCGCCAGTTCTGCGCATGCACAAGAAACTGTCACTGTTTTTTTTTTTTAAGTATCTTGAATGTTTTAGTGAAAAATCCATAATATAGTTGTATTCCTTTACGTATCCTTGCGTGGCTGCACAGGAAATAATCAGTACAACTCCAGTAGATTTGACATTCATTTTTACATTCTTTTCTATAGTTCACAATGGTTCGTGGTGTCCTCAAATCTTGCAACGTTGGGCGACGTCATACAATGATGAAATTTTGCACAGCGACGTAAGTCGTGTGACAGTACAATATTCCTTTGTCACTTTCATATATTTCTATATATTTCGATATTTTAAAAATATTATTTATTTTTATAGTATGGATTTCTTTATCCTGAAATAAATACATCTTAATAATGTTAATAAAACTATTCAGTTTGCCATAGAGATTGAAAAGGGCATGAGACTACCGTACAGTTTAAACTGCGGGACCAATACTGGGAGAGTGTACATGGGAATATTACACATACACACACCTCTACTTAAATGTCAGGCCAGAGTGCGGTATTTCAACCTTCCCATTATGTACACTTGTACTGAATTGCCAACTGTGATCAAGACCATACGTGTGCTTAAGAATGTATACTGAAAAATTTATATCAGTAATTCTGTTAGACATACACACCCCTGTGAGAGTGTCACCCGCAAATCCTCTAGAGCCCCGCACAACTTTAAACATCGATAGAAACCGTGCAAAACTCCACTTACACGTTCCCAATTTCGACTTTAGAGTCCTCCCCCCCGAACTGAAAATCCTAGCGGAATCTCTGATTTACAATAATACTATGTACCACTCACCAGGAGAATGCCTTATGAAATCTTTAATGATGTTTTCTATAAAGTATCTTTCTCTGTGAAAATATTTCATATAACTTTGGGTACTTTCTCAGATATGACTTTAGATACATCCCTGTATTATCTTAAATACTATGCGTACACGCTGCAATCTGTTCCTAAACTACAATCAATTCACATCTACATTACCACACGTCTGCGTCTGCTAATCTCTCAATCCTAATTGACATTAACTTCTGGATTTTCAAAAATAAATTTTACAAAGCCAGAGTGATTGTACGTTGTAAACAATTTCGCTGATATTTATTCTCTTATCAGTCCTACTTATTGCTGGAATATGTGTTTTATAAATCAATTTCGTCACCATGGAAACGGTAAATGCACTAACATTTTAGAGTGACAGTAGCGATTTGTGTTTTTTAATAAAGTGTAGGATCTGTAAGTTTTTTAATCTACTATATCCTGATCTTTTCCCGCTAGATGGTAGTACACTAGTTCCCGCGACTTAATGTTGCCATTTCATATTTAACTCAATTCTCTGCATACATTTTCATGCTATAATTTCAATTTTCGTGGGAAGAAGCTTCAACTATATTGCTATTGACTGTACGAAATTCCTCGTTTCCTACATAGAAGAATCACCTCTGTTATAACCTGAAGAATATTTCCCTACGTCATAATGTCCGACCGGAATTTGTTCAATAATTCCTTCGCAATACTCGAATATGTCTATAATAATTGACTATTGTTGCTAAGAAAACAGGAAATAGTTTAACACTCTAATGTGGTTCAATCTTACCAAGTTTGAAGCAAATTTTAATCGTTCTTGCATGAGGCGATGAACGTTTTGGTGCTGCTAAAATATGAAGAATTTTCTACTCAATCAGAATTTACCAATATTGGAGGGAATGGGTTCTGCCATTCTTATATAATAGACCTATATTAAAATATGTTCTTATGGTATCTTCACCATAGAAAGCATACAATGTTTCACCAAACTCCAGTCTAATGAACCTCATGTAGCTCAACCATGCCATTGTCCAAAATTTGCTGAAATTTTGTTTCAACTAAAGTACAAAAAGAATGTATAAGAACCTCGCTTGATCACTTCAATATATTATTATTATTATTATGGATAATAATAATAAACATCTTCGAGGAGAGAACTTATCAATAAAATAAAAATAGTTTAGTCTACACACACACTCAAACACACATTAGTTTAAAATATATTACTTATCACACTGTAAAAAAGATGTGTTTGCGGTAATCCTGCTGTGTCTGATGTGAAAGGTGTCTGTCAAAAGCACAGAAAGATTTCCTTTGCGTGGTTGGAAGTTCTCATTTTCCGTTTGCACCGTGATTTTAGCGCATGCGCAAAAAGAGAAACATTTTTTCTTATCATAATCGAATATGCAATTCTGATCAAGTGTTTGTTGGCGACATTTTAATGATGTATTTTAAAGAAATGTGAAATATTCTCACTGACTGCGATCCGTATTTGACAAATAGAGGGATTACACAAGGCGACAAATTTTAACTTGTTTTCGATAAGGCAGATAACAACCACTGTTTTTTTTACTAAATTTGGGGCTCTGATTTCAAATATGAACTAGAAAAGCACCCACCACGTAAGATTGTTTTGATACGATAACTTTACTTCCTTTCTGTTCCATACTTATACGTTGTAATGGCGTGCGTTATGTATAAAAGCTTTACACTTGATCGTAGTTATAAATATGTTTACCGTCAGGTATATGTTATAAATACTGAAACTTTCAAAGCAATATCTTTATACTTCCAAAATTATACATGTTTTTCTATATCAAGTATTTCAGACGCAGAATGTTTGGTAATCTGTAAAGCTTATGGATACAAACTTCCGGACAAGTCAGTTTCGGTCGAGACAATTTTTAAGACAGTATGTCCTCGGAAGGATCCATAATTTTATTGCTTGTATTTAACCTAGCATGTTACCAGGGAAATGTGTGTATGTTTCCTAATTGGTGTAATGTTGACCGAACTAGGTCCTATTATGTAAATATACGTTATACCTAAAATCTTAATTTCAAGTACGACTAGCGTCTAAACGGTGCATCCTAGAAGAGAAAAAAATAGAAAGAACCTTTCTTGTAGAGAATTTTACGTAGATTATTTTTTTCTAATAAGACATTTTGCTCTAAAATGCTTTTCAAGCGAGATATTTACAGAAATCTGTTTTAGGCGCCATTATTTTTTCAACTTGGCGGAGCGACCGGTAGTGAACCAAGGTCGCAAATTTAGTATATTACTCAGTACATAGAGCTGTGTCATTTTCAAAACTCCTATAATTTTTCTAGGTAAGTCAATTTTTATCTCTATTACTTGGCCTACACTACAGTTTGATACCTATTAAAACAAAGTAACAGAAAAATGGTACGTAGTGAAAAATGTTCACATGAATATCTGAATTCACTGTCAAAAATATAATAAGAAACAGTTTCATCCATGTTACCGATCTCGTGTTGACCATAATTATTAGAACATAGGGTAAACCTTCTATGCGGGATTCGGGCAACGTATTTCTGAACTTCTATACTGTTTTGATGTACTGATTATTTCAGTGGCGATTTAGTCCAGTCACTAAGATGCTGGACTTTTAATCAAAGAACCCGTGTTCAAATCTTGCTTGAGGCTTCTAGTTTCTTTTTCCTTTTTCTGAAACCTGCAATGTGGATGTTTCTTTCATTAACCTAGTTACCGGAAATTTCCGGACAGTTATAGTTGCCTAAATGTGTCAGATAATTTGTAAAAGTGCATTAGCAATACAAACAAGTCAATCGTAAGATGCAACCTTCGTAACATCAATTTTTTATTCCAGTATGGTCTGAAACATGTCCCAGCCCTTAACTTTTCTCCCTTCCGAACAGAAAATTCTGGTCCTCACCCTAAAAGTTTCTTAGCTCTTAGAAATCTTGTATTTAGTATTTATGTGAAAGTAATTCAAACACAACTCATATTGTCAGCATTAATTTATCCTTTCCGTAAAACTTGCAAAAATGTTCTTATCAAGCGCCGTAGCTCAGTTGGTAGAGCGTTGGCTCCCCATTCGGAGGGATATGGGGTCAACCCTAAGTTTATAATATAAACTTATTTATGATTGTTGTAAACTTAGATTTGTTTTCTGTTCCTGTTTTAAACTCCCAACTGCAAACCGGAAGCGGCTAATTTGAACAATACTGGAAGTATTAATTTTGCTCCTAAAATGATCTCGTTTGCTGGAATAGAAAATATTCCGATGTATGAACCCGAAGGATATATTTAATTTTTATGGAATCGTACAAGAAGTCTTTACACTGTATTTTGATATACTATTTTATTTCACAACCAAAGATCACAATATTTGATCTCCAATAATCACTTCCGGATTATCAAATTGGTTACACAAAACATCACTTTTAATGAAATGTTGTCTTGAGATAATTATGAAATTAACGTCATTGTGTCTCCCTCAGTGAATTACACATATATAGAATGTCCAATAAAGATTGACGCGTTGTACACAAATCAATGCAAAAATGCATGTTTCTGAAATAATTCTTATGTGATGACCCGAAATACGGTCTGTGTTGAGTAATCACACCAAGTTACTCTATGTTTCTGGATGACAGTATAAGAACAAGCATGAAACACGACAGTGTTATTTCATATAAGATGGAAACTACGAAAGAGAAGTATTGGGCTTTAAAATCTTGCTTTTTTTTTTTACATACTTTTTTTAAATTCACAATGGTTCGTGGTGTACTTAAATCTGGCAATGTTAATTTAACTAATTTTATCTGCAATGCGTTCTGAAGAACTGTTAAGCACATGTTCAAATAGTTAGGTACTTCGTCCTGCAGAGGTCACTAATGATTTCATTATGTAGCAGCACCTAAAGTTCAGGGCGCAGTGGTGGCCTCTGCAGGGCGAAGTACCTAACTGTTTAACAAGTCTTAAGAACGCATTGCAAGTAAACTGACCTTATTCTTTCTCTCTCTCTCTCTCTCTCTGTGTATAGGTATTTACTTTGTGGTATAACGTAGAAATGGTCTCTTATCCCAGCAAAAACAAAAGCACCAAATAGCCCACCCTATTCGCAAATGGCTATTCTGAACGAATTATAGAGAATACAAGCATTAAAATCTTAACTTCTTCGGTTCTAGGAGACAAAGAAAATTTGTTTCACCAAAATTAAGTTTTCTTTTTTAATTAATTTTTACACCTTCTCAAGAACGAACCAGAAAGAAATTCGATCGGTCCTGAGCCTCCTCCAACGCCATCTATCCGCTCTTGGTGGAACTGCTTCCACCTAAGTGATGGCAGTGTGGTCGACGCTGCGTGCCACATAGCCACGAACAGGCGTATTAGGGGCTTACCAGACCTAGTGGTCGTCACGTCTTGATTGACGTGACTTCCCAGTTTTCCCCACGACGCTGGGTGGACGCCGAAAAGCGGGACTCCATCCGGTAATTGAACCCGGGACCATGCGGACATGAGTCCAACGCTCTAACCACTAGACTAGGGAGCCCCTACACCCTTTCTCAAGATAATATTTATAATTTTTCAGGTTAATGTCACGTAGTTTTGCGCGGAGTGTCTCCTGTAAAGAAAATTATGTTTTTAACATTCACGATAAATAATTTCAATATAACTTTTTTTTGTTTCTGTTAGTAATGAGTCATATTTAGGCACATCATCACTACATGTGATTTAAGTTCAACATTCTGTTTCCCAACTTATCATAGCCTGAGCCATAGATGCCTAAATACTACAAATAAAATTTCAAATATAATTTAGGACATATGAGATCACTTTTTAAGGAATCTCACAATTTACAAAAATGATTGATTCAAGCCGCAGAAACATGACCGGTTCAAATCGGCTGGGTCAAGATTCCGTCACCGGATCAATCCGATCATGATGTCGCTTGGTTATTCACAGCCAGTCTGCTCATTTGGGTCAAGATCTGTCACCGAGTCATTCAATTCATGACCGGATTATTCGGATCACTTTTCGGACCGGGTCACCTCTGTCCGGATCAGGTCGGATTATCAAAAGTGACCCGGTTCCAGCTCCGATGATCATAGAGCAATGATCCGTTCATCAATGGAGTTTCCAGAAAAACACAAATCATCCTTGTAGGAGACAGCAATTCGGAAGGACTGGTGTCTGTTATCATGCGCATTTCTCCACATCATACCTCATATCTTCACTAGTGTATGACATTTCGAGTCTGGATGCAGCTTCTGTGCGATCTGTTAACCAAGGTTGGAATGTTTAAAACAAAATGTTTTAAACAAATGATTGAAACGTGTTTTCAACAGAAGCGATGGTTTAAAACATTTTGTTAAAAACATTTCGAATACTTGTTTTTAAACGATGCTTTTTAAGCCGTTTTTAAAACATGTTTATTTTATTTTTCTTCTTTGAAAGAATCATATTATTTTTAAGAGTACGAGAGTATTATTTTAGATTTATATTTACCAATAAAACATACGCAATTTATCCCGTGTAAAACAATATTTTGCCGCTGCATGTCTACAGGCGGAGACTTAAAATGCGTTGTATTGTTTGTTCTCTATCGTTTGAACGCTGTAAGCAGGAAATATTAATTCGCTATCAATAACATGAAACAAGAAGTTCATATTTTAATTCTTCCTTTTTGTTTCTTGACAGAAACTGCCAAGAAACGAAAAACTTCATTCAGTCTTTTAAAACGTGTTTTAAACAGAAAAACATACACAAAAAATACATTTTAAACATATGTATTTTTTAAACATTTTTTTCAACCCTGCTCTCAACACTCCTCTATGGCAGATTCTTTGTTGATCTTCACTTCAGCCACAACAGTAACTAGTTGCCTCAATCTTCCAAGTTTCTCTGGTTGATTGACGTTCCTCTTGAAATCACCCGAAAAAAAGCTCTTGAACGAAACAGTGCTCTAACATCAAACGCTTCAACTAGCGTTTGGCGATTTTCCACTTCAGTGGTATTCGCTGATTCAGTCGCTATATCCTTCGGAAGACAGTATAACGCTGTGGCAGATTCAAAAGGCTGTATGGTGAAAATGGTAACTTTACAGAAGAACGAAAAAACTTTCTATTTTTCACATTTCTCAAGCAATAATGAACAACAGCGGAAAATGACATCCTGAAAGGGTATAGAAATTATTATGTAAAGGACACTTTACTCACGATGATGATAATTGAGTTTGAGGAACATATGTGCTTTTGAAAAAAATGCGATGTGATATAAGACATTTTGTACGCAATACTTCATTTGGAGTTCCAGATTGACTGACGCAATTGCACATTATCTAAGAAAGTAATCAGCTAATTCAACTATTTACTACTTGTATTCTCTGTTATTAATAAAGTGCACTTTTGTTAATATTGGAACATAGTTCTTACTGCAATAGTAACAATCTAGTCAGTCTATTTAAGGAAGTAAAATCTAAGATACGAATATTGTATTGAACCTACAATTTTAAGATTGGTTAATGATTAACACAAAATAAGTACTGGACTTGAATCATAACTTGCATCATGCCAGTAGGTAATTATTAAACATACGGACTTCGTTGAGTGGTATTTCATACGTTTAACTATGTGCTTTTTATAGCACTAATACAAAAGCATTAAAAAGAATAGTATGTAAATTTGTTTGTGATATCAATTTTTGTTCAATATCTCACTTTTCATTGCTTGATATGTGGACAGGACAATGGGTTTTCACACGCATGAGGCAAAGTGTCATAAAAAGACCAATAGTCTGCATGGATTGCACATTTCAACTCTTGCAAGTCAATATTTTTTTTAAGATTTATGTTTGGGCGATTGTTATACAGAGGAGGAACAGCAGTAGGAACCTCTAAAGATTTGACACGACTCGTGGAATAACAGACCATTCATCACTGAACTGAAGCTTGTACTCTATACTTCCTGGGGGTTTGTACCTTAATGCACGAATATTAGTTACTACAGGGTCTCCAGCTACTTTTCCTGGACGAATACTGCTGTAAAAGAATAGCTTTGAATAATCCTTGAAAGACTGGTACTGTAATGGAATAACCGTATATGGTGAAGGGTTGTTTCTAGCAGTTTCTATAACATCCATGTAAGAAGCAGGAACGTATATTTTTTTTTTATTTTTAAGTCGCCTCTCTATTAAGCTATGTTCTGAATCCACTTCCATTTGTGTGTGGCCAGGTTCTAGAAACTTCTGTGTAATGGGAATTTTATGGGTCATTGAGAAGAGAAGTAGTGCATTGGAAAGTACCACATTCCTATTTTGATATCCACACCCATCACTGAATAGTATTATTTCTGTCACATCATGTGTAGTTTCAAGTACATGGCTTAACAACTGAGTGTAAATCGAGGGTAACAACTCGAAGGTCCCGGGTTCGAGTCCCGCTAGAGGCATGGGTGTTTGTGGATTTCAACTTAGTGTAAAGGGTCGAATCGTGACGGGCCGAAGTCAAAAGTGTTACTAGACTGTCCCAAAGAAAATAAAGTTTTTACGTGAATGAAGGAAATAGTGACATCTACTACTTGGAATCTTTGGCGTGCTGGAACTATTACAAACCATGGACTATTCTCCCGTTTCTGTTAATTATGATTCGCCACTTTCTTGCAGAGTTTATACGGTTCGGAAATCGACACGGGGGGAGGGGGGAAGGCATGCCGTGGTCCAGTCAGGATTTGTTTCTGGGTTGGCTCCCGGATATGCATATGGTTAACGCTCTCGCCCTTGCTGAGAACGGTTCCGGGTTCGATTCGCAGAATTTTGATACTTATCCAGTGCCGTGATAAATATTGCGGAGACACTTTGAATACAAGAAGGAGCAAATTGGGGTCATGGGAGTCAAAGTACAACTGCGACGAGAGGCGATGCGCTGACTATGTACTACCCAACGAAGAGCCGTTTGAATTTTATTTTATTTTATTTATGACATTTAAGATCTCAGGCTCAGGCCGGGCTAAAAGCCGTATGGCACACCTTGGCGCTCTACGGAATGTCGTACCATTAGTTTAGGTTTGAATTAGTAGACATGATTTTAGGTGTTCGAAACGTCAATGTGGCAAATTTCTGCATGATTTAAAAAAAGAAACGAGATCATGAGTAATATTTTCTCGTCGTGAAAGTTAATTTTTTTTTATTGAAACGTCCATCAATGGTTTGATTTGTAGCGACAGAAAAGCGAAAAATAGATACCAGAAACGTTTCTGCTGAAATATATGTTAGCGACTAACCTGAAAAATAAGCTTATTAGTCTAAAGTTGAATTTTGCATTTTTAATTTGTTTCTGCTTCTCGTTGAGCATTCCGAAAAAAAAATGATATTTTACAATCCGAAGGTTAATTCACCTTAAAACTGTTAGGAAGAATTGAATTTGTGGAAGTGGATGCCTTGATTTCAACATTTGTTTGGAAAACCTCAATGAAGTCGATCACTTTGGGCATCGATCCGACAACCTTGGAATAAGAAGTGCATACAATTTCCACTAAGTTATTTTACCAACTGTGATATAATCTTGATATACTTTCCAGGGCAGCTTGAGAAAAGTAGAGCTTATTATATTAAAAATGTTTTTTGTTTTTGTTTTGGTCTAAAGACATAGTTGAGGCAAATAATCTCTTTCATAGTAATCAAAATTTAATAGCAGATATCTGTCCATATTTTACCAAATTAAAGCTTGCAAAAGCTAGACAAGTGCAAAAAGACAGATAAGAATATCTAAAATTATTTGAAAGACAATAGTTCTGTTGGTAATTCATTCTAATCGATGAAAACGATCCGAAGCGTAAAGATCAAATCTCCTCGTAGTCTAAAATCAGTTTCCTTCATAACGACAAAGGAATAAGTGGTTTGATTTTTTTCGCAAGTAAATCTAAATAATAATAATAATAGTGCTTGTGAAACTATTTACACACAATTAATGAAGTGTCCTTATTTGGTTATGCACAATTCTCATTTTGAAAAGTATGACAAGGAGAAACGCGCGCGCACACACATATGCACACACACACGTGCGCGCATGTATGCATACATGGTAAGATATGAATGACTGTATAATATAGTGTATAAATGAATATGAATTATACCCTTTCAATAACTTGACACACCCCCTTTCGACTACATTCCTGGCGTACTCCCTGGATAGAATCAGTTCTAAAATTCTTTTGCTTCTTTCTTGTGACATTGCTGTAATGACAGAAAAAGGAATTTGCTATTAATGAGACTGCCATGTCAAAAATAAATAATGAACAAACAATTCTACTCATAGGCTCAAATACCTTGAATGCAGAGTATGGTCTCTAACAACCAAGTTTGCCCAATGTTAAACAATATCCTTACTTCCTGGATTATTCACCTTACGAAAGCCAGAAACGTTGTCTTATCTTTAATGTTTACGTGTAGATAGTCAATGAATGTGCTCCGTCTCCCCCAAAAAGTTATTCAGTACGACGTTCGTACTTTCCCACCTACATACAGGTTGGCCATAACGTCAAAATAGCATTACAATTAGACTTCAGACACTATATAGCCTTGAGCAATACTTTTTCACTGTTCTACGTCTCTCCAATTTTTGTTTACATTTTGTTCACCTTACCATGTCTTTTTCGTTGCCGTTATGGATGTCTAGATGCTATTCCAGTACTAGTCATACACGTTGCACCATTGCAGGATCCACGCTTTGCACAGCTTCACCAAACAATCTGTGAAATATAACATAGATCTGGAAAAGAATACCAATGTCCTCAAGGCTTGGACAGATGCAGAACATTTATAAAAAACACGAAATTGCATTTTACTAGTTCATGTGGTACCTGTACTCTGATTGATTTTAATGCTACTGAGTTTTGTGGACACCCTGTAGTATTTTTTTCTCTGATTTAGTAATAGACAACTACTTTACAGTATGTGAAAATGTTTTTTTTTTTAATTTGCTTGAAGTAATTTATATTTCCGGCTACTGTTACTGTTTTGTTTATATTCTCTTCCTCTTCAAAATTGATTTTGTATCTAATACAATGGCAATAGTCAGTAATTTAATATTCTCTTAAAATACATTATTTATTTTTTGCTATGCATTTTGTGGCTATACAAGTGATAATAGGTTTGTTGCATGCAAGATGAAAATTTTGCACAAATTAAACTTACATTCGAACGTACTTGCATTAGTGTATAATTTGTTTGCAGCTGAAATCACAATGCTAACCTTTGGTGCAAATGGCACAAAAGGGCGTACGTTTCACTAACAGAAACAAATCATGCTTGGATTTAAATATGCGACGTTTTGCACCGTAAGTGTCAATGGCATAGAACGACTCTTATTAAGCAATTCTGCTTGTGTGTTGGTAGTTGATCCACTACGTGAGTTAATCCACTATTCCTTTCTACTTTAAAGACTACACCTACATTGTGTGAGATCCCATAATATGTATTATCACAGTGCTATATAAGCAAGCAACCTCACCTACATTCCCTTACAAAATTTTACATTACAGGTTTATTTAATCTTAGTTAGTGTTCCTACCAACATAAGAAAGAGCTTAAATATTACTCTTTCATAATTACAAGTTGGAAATAAACCTACCTTCTTACGAATACTTTCTTAAACCTCTTTTGTTCTGCAAAAAACATACGACGCTTGCAATAGCTATTTCCCACTGACACAGAACGTCGGATGTTTTGAATGTGGAACATACGTCCTTCTGCTAGGCTCAAAGAACATGGTCTTTTTGACACATGACTAGTTGACGCAGTTCCGTTGGTCACAACAATACGCGATTTTGAGAGTCCGTGGAACACGATTTTCTTTTGTACATGCGGCTTTGAAGTGAAAAATAGCATTTTTCAACATACGACCTTTTGTGTCTACCACAGCGATAATTTTAAAGCACAAAGCTGTTGATCTTAGTGGTAACAATTTGATCGGATGCAAGGCGAATATTGTCCTGTTTTCTGCTGCCCTCCAGGTATGAATTTAAAAGATAGAAGAGGGGATCTTGGTAGGATTAATGATTACTCAGCAAGGGCCATACTACTGATAAAATGATAACTTTTTACTGGAGTGCTTTTGCACATCGATTACTGGACAGAGTCTCAGTTTCTTGGACCATGTAAAATAGTAAATCAAAATAGGTAACGTTATAAATTGTTTACAAGTATAGCATTTTCACAACCGAAACTAGTTTGTAAACCGGATTAAGTGAAGATGAGAAAAAAGAATAAATAAAATGTCATAATCGGGTGTTAGATCTAATCAGAAAAAAAAAAGAGAGTCAAATCCGTAAGGAATTTTGTGGCAGCAAATCGGGCTGTTCGGGCTGATTTTCGTGAAAGCTTCGGTTGCTTACTTTGCTTGTGATTTTGTTGTATAGCCAATTGAAACACATGTTACATTTATCTTACAATAAAACACGCAATAAAGCATATATTTCAATTGACTACTCACCCAAATCGCAAGCAACGCAAGCTTTCATGAAAATCAGACCTTCGGCTAGAGGTAGGAACACGAAGAAACTTGAGGATTAAGATAGTAAACACGGCGGAATTCCTCACCACCTACGACGTCATACTGACAGACTCTGATGTTAATCCTCAAGTCGAGATGAGTGTTACAGACATACACTACACGATCATATACTTATATATTACATTACTTTATACATACACACATTCACTATTTCTTACATTCATTAATTTTATCCATTATACACACCTTTCCTCTCTTCTGTCTCTCTTACTCTTCCTTCCCAACTTATTGCCCCATATCCGTCCCATTCTCCCGGATAAGAAGACCCTTTTTACCCTTTCTACACTCACTCCCCGATTTTGACATTTTAATCCTATTATTTTTTTTTCTTTTGCCAATCTCGCTTATTCCGGGTCACACGCTCAATTCGGTTGCGTAAAGGCTATATTTAGTACTCTTACTTATTCATATTACTACTAATTAACATATTACTTGTATTGACTGGAAGCAAAGGCCCATTTGGCCGGTTATCTCTTCAGTTAAAATTAGACTTATCTCTTGATTTAGAAACTCAATTTGAATTTTGAATTAGGATAATCATAAGTTGCAATTTGAATTGCTAAACTTGTCTCTTGAACTGTTAGAACCAAACGAAATTCTTGAATGGTAGAGAAATTTGAAGTTAGATTTGATTCAAAAACTTAATACTTAAAAATTTTATATTCAGATTATAAATTAATGTCTAAGCTCTCCTTAACATGTTATTGTATTAATTTCTAGTTAATAAATTGCTCTTCTAGTCAGCGCTAAGTTGAGACCAAGTCTGATTTTGACCACTGAGAGTACGCAAAATGAGAGTTGGCCTCAACTTAGCGCTGACTACAAGTTTAGCGGTCGATTGTAGAACTGACCCTTAGTCGTGAGTTCAGGTAAAATATACAAAAAGTATTGTTGGAATGGCATTTTAATCTGATAAAATGGCTTATTTGAAGTACCAATGTGGTTATTTTAGTTTATAAGATTCGCAGTACGCTATTTGAAAGTAGCTCCTACCGGGAACACACTTTACGCTTTTCTGTATGCTTTAATGTTGGACGTGCAGCTATGAATTGGCTCTTTTAATTAGTCAAGAGCAGTATTGTAAACTAATTGATTCGTGTGGCTATGGAGTTCGGCAAATGCTATTTTCAATTTACTTTTATTTGATTATTTCCTTGTACAAAAGTTCACAATAAGTAAATTTTTTTAACGTACTGTACACTGTTAAAATTTTTGTTAACGTTGCTAGGAATTCTTAGAATAGTTTTGCAGAATTTTTGGTATTACTGTAATGGAGGAAAACTCAGATTATCGTATGATTATCTGGATATTTCTCGTTTTCAGTTTCTGTTTCTTATCGTAGCTGTGCATGCAATTTTGATTAAGAGTTTGCTGCCACCATTTTGTCAGAAATGGGAAATATTTTGAGTGAATGGGAATTCCAAATCCTAATTGACAATCACATAAATGATTAAAATGTGGCGCAAGTCGTGGGATCTTCGGGGTTCAGTCATCATAACTAACACATTATACTATTTTAACTGGAAATGTAGAGCAGTCAGTCAGAGGGCGAGGTAAATTTAAAGAATGAGAAGGTGCAAGCTATGGCTCTACAAGTACACTGTTTGATCCAGGTCCTTTGTGAATTTAGGGATAACTTATCATATGATGCAGTGTTGTTAGTTCTTAATCGTATTGATATAGAAACTCCGATTGATATTAGATCGATAAGCGGCTCAATTAAGAAATTTGCTAATATTTTCTTGGATTTCGCTTATGCTGTGATTGGAAACAATCGCATGTATACTTCTCCTGTAAGAGAGTTTTACATTTCTTTATGAGTTTTGAGGAGAAAAAAGTAGGCTAGAGTTTGATCTAGGGGAGGAATGGGGAAAAATTTGTAAAAAACATCTATCTTCTAAACGATAACTCCATTTTACATTTTCAAATGTTTATACAAATTAACAACTTAGGAGTCAACTTAAAACAGAAAGGAATTAGCTATTCGGATGAATGTAAACAATATGAGAAAAAGGAAACTCTTTACCACAACTTGGTTGAATGCAGGAATCGTTTTCCAATATGGAAAAAAATCAAACAAGTTTACGGTCGTATTAATAGATGTAATGCAGATGATATGGAAGTCGAACATCTCTTCTGTAGACCGTCATTTAGACTTTTTTCCCCACCAGACGTAAGTTTACTATATGGTTCATAGCTCAAATATTTTGAAAAAAGAAAATTAAATAAAAAATGAAGTTTGGTACATTCAATACCTGTTAATGAAATATTGAAGTATGCAAGAAGATCCAAAAAACAAATAAATACACAAATTATTATCGAGCATTATTGAGAGGTAGCATGAGTTTATTTTTGATGTTAATATTGTTTTGATTGTGTAGATTTTCTGAAGACTTAATAAATAATGTTTAAAAAGTACAACGCTGGATTTTTTTTACTGAACAACACGTGGTCAAATCTCCTTTAGACTTCTGTTGTTGTTTTTAGGTAGATTTCGAAGAAAAATATACCTATTGAGATCGGTACGATATGAAAGTATATATATACAGGGGTTGGACAAAAAATCTAAAAACACGTCATACAGGACATGTAAGTGTTGCCCGCCACTGTACACCACGTGTTGCGGTTGCCGATCGTGTTTTGTTTTCAATGTGTCATGTGGACCTTCCTCTTCCGTCAGCAGTACCCAGTTCACCTGTGAGTGTCGTGGTGTGCAAGTGGTGCGGTTTATGGGACAAAACCCAATATAATACATTGTACTTGTAATACTAAGAAAATAAATTTGAGCCGAAAACAAAGTAACCATTCATTATCAATAATTATAGCTATGTTGAACTACGAGCGTATATTTTGTCTTTTACTATCATTGATGGCATAAAATACATAGAAAAACATCAAATTCCATGTTAGAGTTGTACATTTACACGTCGTACTTGTTTGTTTTTGTTCTTAGTCGATACATTGCGTGATCGGGAGCTGGAAATGCGGTGGGAAGAGTATTAATATTAAGTAACACAGCTGCAAAGTAAACTTCGGGCAGGTTAATAAACCTCTTATTTTCTTTAACCCTTTGGTATTCTATAAGCTGTATATTATTTTGTGCTATTGTTTGTACTACCGTAAATTAGAATACGTTGTCGCAAGAGGACCTAAACTCCCAGAAGGACAACATTTACCACAGAAGAACAAGATTTATAGATAATATTAATGACTTTATCATTAAGATGTTATCAGAACATCCGTCATTAAAATAGATCGCTTCCCTTAATCTTGTTAACTCTCTTAACGAGGCCTTAAACTAATATTACAATAAGAGACTGAAACATTGTCCGTAATTTGAAGATCAGTTAATTTTTTTCTATCTAGTTTCTTTAGTATATCCTCATTCTAAATATTTGCTACTACCTACAGATAGGAGTGTTAAGTTTTCATCCATTTTCAGACAGTACTGAGAAATCTTTGGAAGTCTGTTAAACCTACCCAAGGACAGTAGTAGGTTGTGCCATATTCTATTACCGACTTTACATTTGAACTATGATTAATTTTCTTTATGCACTACAAAATTTTACCTTAATTTCTGAGTACCTTAATAAATTCTGAGTATTAGGCAACTATATTAATGAACTATATAATTTGTATCCCAGTTGTACATAATAGTGATATAATCACAATGTCTAATTATTAATGTTAATTAACATGTTATGTTCTATTTGTCAATAAGAATCATTTTTTGCCAGTGGAGGACAGTAAGTTTAAAAATGGATAACTGGGGATCTTTTCTTCGAATGTATGATAACTAAGCTAAGATTGCTAGACAACTTTAATTTAGAATGAGATAAAGAAACACCGAGGAACAGAAGATTTTTTTACTTACAATTTCAGTTTTCAAAGGGTAAGTTACACAAAATTAAATTTTTTATTAAACTTTCCTATCAAGTAATAAAATTTAATAAAAATGGAAAGTAGTTACCAAATAATAAATTATTTGCTTGATATTTCGGTAGCCAACATTTTATTAAAATTAAGAATTTGGATCACAAGATTACGAAAATGTGCTATTCAGAACTTTTTAACCTGGTTGCTAGAGAATGGTGGATATTTCATGATATTTAGAAAAGAAGGGAGGACAGAAGTACAAGATGGAAAAGAAGGACATCTGGTAACCATGTAATAAGAATATGTTTCGAATAGGTCTCCTTTAATTCTCTATTCACCCATAAACCTTAATGATCAGTGTGCTTTGATGGTTCACTTTTAATTTGACCTTAAACATCAAATCTGCATACTAACCCCAGTAGCGCACGCATAGATTAAAAGTTGATAAACCTTAATGGGAGTCATTTGACGTAAAACATTTGTGTTATTGATATTTCAAGTATAAAAATAATTAAATTATACTTTCCAAATCCTCGCTTAGGTAAATCTAGTTCAGATGTATTGAAATTCTTTGCAGAGACATACTAATTAATAACGAAAGTAAATACCTTACGAATTGAATTGAATTTTAAAGGTCTTTAGGCAACTTTGGCTCAGGCAGAATGGATGATGATGAGATAAATTGGTGCAATGAAGAAAGTAGGAGGGAACGAGAGAACCCCGAGAAAACCCACGTATAACCCACGTATACGGTGTTTGTCCACCACAAAGCCCTCATGGCATGAGCAGGGATCGATCCTACGAGAATACCTTATGAGTTATAGGTTAATGAATATTTTTTCTTTAACCAACGACGTTAGTTAGTTTATAAAATGAGTTCAGACTTAAAATAAGCCTCTAACGAGTGAATATAGTAAGCACATATAATGTATAATAATGCACATTGGTGTCTTAACGCAGAAATAGAAAAAAAAGTCGCCTTAAACAGAGCAGTTCTCGATCTACGAAATATTAAGTTTGTTGCAGGTTACTTGCCATAGTAAAGAAGCGTACATTGGATACTTACCCAGGATAGTCCTTTAGTCTTACCAAATAAATACATATAAAAAAAACTCGTATTACTTCTTGTTCTTAATACAGCAGCAACTATTAATGGAGGTATGCAATCTCTTATACATTAAAATTATAAACTGGAAAAGAAAATAATTCGCTCTTCTGAAAGCTAATGTCGTATATAGGCTTCTTTCGTATGATATATTTTAACAGAACTTTATTTTCCTTAGATGAAAACACAGTAGAACCGAATTCAAATAATTATTAATACAAAATACTTATTGTTTCCAATTTCTTGCACGCAAAACATTCCTTAAAAAAGCAAAACAACAAAGATTTAGCTTTTTTAAAGATATTTTACTATTCAAGTAAACCAATTAAAGAAAGTGATAAAAATGTGATGTAGCAGAAAATAAAGTGTAACAAATTGTAATACTTTTCATTCCCATAAAGGACGAAATCAAAACATTGTTTTCAAAATGTCTTCATATAGAAAGCTTTATTGCTTGTTCCAAGAACATCCGATTTACGAGAAAGAACATCATCAAGTATCAACAGGAAAATTTGAAGAAGTCCGCTTTTTAGATTTAGATAATATAGAATAAATTTCAGAAAAGTTATGTTTTGCGCAATTTCTTAAAAAAAAAATTAGGTTATTAGCAAAAATACTGGAATTTTTGTAATTATAGTAGAGAAAGTAGAAAAAAATGCGTTCCTGACATGAAAATGTATTAAAATGCTGAGTCTGCAAAGCACTTTCTGGCTGATATTCGATAGTTATATATATTTTTACATACATTAACTTTAAGTATAAACATTTCATAGTTTCATATTGATTCTCCATAACATTTCTTCATTTATTTCTAGGAAGTAAGAACAAACAAGAATGAAATTAATAGCTTATTTCCAACGTGTGTTTTCTGAGACATAATTCCATGGCTTGGGGCACATTGTCAGGAAGGATCGATCTACAGGGGAGAGGTAAATATATTGTATATTCTTTACACATGTTCAGAAGATAAAAATGCTCGAACTGAATTGAGTTGAATTGAGATAGTTAATTTATAACTTTCAAGCTCAGATTGGAAACGATTAATTGAAGGTTCACTGTTGTTTGTTAAACGCACACGATATTTCTGTTGCTATTTGCTTGAAGTCCTAAGCTATATACTTTTTATGATTGTATTTTTATTTCAAAGGTTGGCAAGTATGATATCAATATTAAAAATGCCGAGTGTTAGAGTATTAGCAAATAACGTTTTCTTGTGTATTATGCTAAGCACCGTGCCGGGAAGAGCGTAAGCCATAGTGCTGTTACCGCCCATACAATTCATTTTATCTTATCCTACCTTATCTAAGAAGCATGCAGTCTAAACATTATCAGAATAGTCACCGATAGTATTTGTGTACCAGATAGCTCCAGGTTAAGCTATCAATGATATAGCCACCTTACGTTAAGCATATATATCCTATAGACGATTTCATATTCAAGAAGTATATATCGATACAAACATATCTTCGTACTTGGCACCTTATACGATCATCTACAATTCCTCGTTCAAATCTATCCTTACAAGAATAGTGTTCTAAATGACGAAATATTGTTGCTAGATGAAATATGATGAACATAGAACATGTTAAATAGATTTTTGCAAAAGTATGGCAAATTTAACCTGATTATTGTTTTCATGGTAATGAGACTTAATTATTAAAATTTATATCCACGCCTCAAGTGCGAACGGATGGACTAATTTGCTTGAAACTTGGCATTCCTGATGACTAGAATCAGTTCGGAATGTCAAACTATTTATAGTTTCCATGGCAGGGCTGAAACAAAGGTAGGGGCAAAAGGGGCACGTGTCCCAGGCTCCGAAATAAGGTAAGGATATTGGTAAGATAAGAGAGACAGAAATTACTGACTGTAAAGAGAAAATTACTCATGACTGACGCCAAAAGAACTTGTAATATATACACTGTATCAACTATGTTATGATAGCTCTTTTAACACTTCTCATCGGGAAAGGAGGTTTAAGTACTGATAGCCTCATAATTCAAAAGTGTTATACTTAAATCACTAAGAAGTTATGGTTGAAAGAAGTATTATATATTATGACTTACAAGTGCTATGAGAAGAAATAAACAAATGTACAATAATACCTCGCGCATCCGTGCAATGGATGTCCAGGGAAATAAAAATAGTGAATGACAACTTAGGTACAATACTACACACTATATATGATACTAGTACAGTACAATACAAATCGTATGTATGGAATAAAGCTGGGAAATAATCCGTTATTTTTTGTTTGTTTTGGCGGCAGAATGTTTCCATCATCCGTATGAATTTTACTCAAATGTAGTATGTCCTGAAAATGACAGTCATCGTCTTCAAAAAATGAAATCTATGTCTCGATGGCATTTAAAACTAACGTAGGATTAACCCTATTTGAGGTTCTTGGAATAATGGGATCATCGTATTGAGTAGTGGGTTTGGTAACCTGGTCGATAATTTCTTGATCTTCCACTTGTCTGTACCTAGGTAGATCTTCGTCACATTATAGCTACTGAGCCATATCATCCCTCCTAGCATTTACGAAATCGGGAATCAATTCGGCAACCTCAAGGTAAGGTTCGATATCAATGTCCTGTAAAGTACGTCAGACAACTCGTCGTCTTCGTCGTTACCCAAAATGTTTGACCATGATCGCACCAAAGTAGTAGGAGTTAAGTTTTTTTCTGAGCTAGCATGGATAATAGAAACACCGGATACTCGAGGCCTGGATACGCTAGATCGTACGGTACAGTATATCATTTTGGACTTCCATATCCAGTCCAACCAACATCAGAAATGATTATACTGAGCCCTAGATTCTTAAAGGCCAAACAATTCGAAATTCAAAATGAGAAAACGATAATTTGGAAGTATTTTTCTGTTCTCTCCCTCCACTTTATACTAAAAGAAAAAGGGAGTTATGATGCTTCAATATTGGACAATTTTTAATTCATATTGGGAACAAAGTCATAGAAATAAATCTGCCAAGCACTACATTTAAAGCCAAAATTTGTTAATGGTATTAAGAAAACTTGAGTTGTAAAATTCGCAACTGTTTAAAACATACACACACCCACTGCCTTCGTAATGTAAACAGTTACCAAAGGCACATCCTACATCACAGCGAACCCAAAATGGCGCCAGGTTGTTTCAAAGTGGGCGGAACTTAAGAAAAAAATTCAGTCTGGATTTCGGCACTTTTTCTTTAGAAATTGCGGGAAAAATATACGATGGTCCTTACCCTCTGTTTATTTAATTCATAAAAATATGGTTTCAAATCCAAGAAAGTTAAAGAGTTGATACCTAGAAATGAAATATAAAGACGAAGCAGTTTCGTAACCAACATTAGCTGCTGCTTGATGTTGATATTTTTTAAATAATACACTTACAGAATGTCCATGTACTGCCGTATTTCATATTATTGGAACTTTTGTAATCATTATGATGAAGTATCTCAATGCAAACGGTTCCTCTTATATTGAACATTAAAATTTTACAGGGATTTTTAGGTGTTTAATGTTATTTTAGAAAGATAAAACATTCTTGGTTACAAAATATTTTATGAGTAATTTTAATAAGTGCCGCATAGAAGATATTCCCTTTATATAATACAGAAGTATATATATATATACTTTTTTCAAGCCAATAGTTTTCTTCAGCTATGTCATAAATAGAGCTTAGAATCAAAAGCTGCAATTTCCACTCCAGAAAATTTTACGGGAAGCCCAAAAGAAAATTTATGGTGGTAAATATAACAGTATATAACAGTGTGGTATTTTTTCCTGTGGTTAATACGCAAAATAACTACAAAATACACAAGGAATTAGGGGTTTACTTTCATTTACCTTCATTAGGCACATTAATGTATAAAATTCCATCAAAATCTGGGTTTCCAAAACATGGAGGTTGCAGCTTTTGCTTCTAAGCCCTAATGATCTTATTTCAGACAAGGTGGCCAAATGCATGGGATGACTGTATACATCGTTTTTTAATAATATAACTAATACCCATAGTTTCACTTCCTGCCGGTCCCTAGGTAGGACTAATAGGCTCCCTAGCGCCATTGACTTTTCTCAGATAACGGTAAGGTTTCGTGAGGTAAAACTTACTTCAAATGAAAGTTTATCTTTGTAAGTAGAGGAACAGTTTTAACCACAGAATTTCTTACAGAGAGATTGTAATATATGGTAATCCTGTAGGAATGAATTATGCTATCTCTAGATGGAGTATAGTTAAGTTAATAAATATGTCTAAAAGAGTGATCAGGAGCAGGGAACAGGAAGAAAGCGACGAAAACAATTGAAGAGGTAGTACAGTCATCATAGCTAATGTCGTTATTGCTATTATCACAGAGCAGACAAAACTTTCATGAATGATCAAATAAAGAAGCTAGGCACTCTGTAATTTATTAAATGCCAAGGAGTTACTGGAACAATGTTTCAAGAACAAACGTAAATATTTCCCAATCCTCCTTACAAAGAGAATAATTTTCTTACTTTAATGTTTGGGGTACTAAAATTTTGAACGAAATAAAAAATCTCACTCTGTGCACGTATATATTATTATTATCTTTTTAATGAGTTTTCATTTGTAACTTCTCAGCGAGTGGTTAGATGTCGATTATGTTTGTTCTGTAATAGAACTAGAACCAATTCTAAAAACTAATTAAAAGATAAAGTTAATATTTCCACTTCCCTTAATTCCACACTTTCGAACATAACGAATTAATTCTTCCATGTTTAAATTGAATTACTTTTTAAAATTGTTAACTCTAATTCATAATAATCACTATGGCCTTGCTAACATATTTTTCACTGCATAACTACAATGCAATATGCACAAGCACCTTCATATCTTGTATTATAATACTCAAGCCCAAATCATACTTCATTATTATTATTTTCCATGTTGTTTTAGTAGGTACATTAGATACAATACAATAAACAACTGTTTTCAACCTATTAACCATATTCCTGTCATAATCAAGCACTTTCATTTTCGTTAAAATTTATCT
>JAGDQP010017388.1:0-15586 GCA_022664845.1 Lepisma saccharinum | reverse complement strand
TAATTTATATATTATCTACTTTATATATTTGACCTTGCTGACACATTTCTCATTGCATAACTACAATGCAATATGCACGAGCACCTTCATATCCTGTATTATAATACTCAAGCCCAAATCATACTACATTATTATTATTTTCCATGTTTTTTAGTAGGTACATTAGATACAATACAATACACAATTGTTTTCAACCTGTTAACTATATTCCTGTCATAATCAGGCACTTTCATTTTCGTTAAAATTTATCTAAATTATACAGAAGTTCCTTATAAAACATTAGGTCTACGCGCTTAGTTGATACAATATAGACTAATCACTAATTTGACTTTTACATTCTACGTACTTCTAGAAGACACATTCTCATTTGAAGGCTTAGAAGAGCAACATTACGACAAAATAATTTTCCTGCAAGAACTTAGAGAATAATAAGCTAGATTTAATGCTTTCTTTACTATATTTAGCGGAGTACACACAAACCATTGCATGTTCATACTGATCTCCCGTGTGACCATGTTTTTTTGTAAAGCTGTGTTCCGTTACTACAGGGAACACTCTTGCAATATAATCAGTTTTATCTTTTTCGGCTTCATTTCGGTGAATGTTATAAATGTGAATCCCCAGTAGAAAGATTCCACACCAAGAGAAAATGCACGAAATAAATATGTCTGATCACACTTACAGAATATAACACTTCGGATATTAGAAATATCTAATTATTATCTTTATTAATGATTAAGACAAGAAAATTAAAGTCGATTACTAACATTTTAATCCTTTGTTCCCCTACATCTTACATGAATAACGAGCGGCAGAAAGTCAATATTTATGGTACATCATTTTCTTCATTTTGCGTTCCTACATTTGGGAGAAGAATGTCTTTAGCTTGAGGAAGTAAATGTGGAATTAATCCAACAATAAGTGGCTACAGAATTTGATACTATTGTATTAAAGGTTCATATAATTGGATTTCCAATATATTGTTTAGGTGTTACATCAAGTGAAAATGTAGTTAATATAATCACACTTGCATTATAATGAAGTCGGCGTAGATTAATATCAATGTACTTACATTGGGTCTGGTTTTAATAATTCCTTAACGGTACAATTGTGAGGAATATCTATGTTAGATACATTAACCTCTAAATTAAGAAATGAATTTCAATAAATAATATAAGGAATTTATTAAATGATTACTCATATACTATAAACATTTACCGAGTATCGTAGATCGCATTTGTACTAAGAAAGATCTACATTATCAGCAATACTGAACAATTAACCTTGTACTGCGAATTAAGAACCATAAATAACATATACATTGTGTTAACAAATTAACAGATACTAATGTCTCAAGATTTTTAATTTGAGATGCCATACCTGTACATATATAATGGATTGAAAGAAGATGTCACACATTTTGGTTTAGGAGTTACTGTTCAGTAATTAATTAAAAGGAACGGAAATTTGTGCAAACTTTTGTTGTTCCGTTCCTTTTAATTAATTACTGCACATTACATATTTAAATATATATATATATATATATTGAACATCCATACTTTTACTGGCAGAAGTACATGAAACTGAATTAACACACAACGGATATATAAACTTTTACACTGGCATATCAAAATGTACATCTTTCTCAACACATAAATCTAAGATGCACACTCATTTAAGATAAGACGTCAAATAAATTATAATTAAGGTATTTGATCATAATAATGACATTAGAATTTTAAAAACATCATATCTACATTATATATTATACAACAACAAAATATGAACAAGTAGGTATATATATTTCTACTCCCTTATAAAAAATAAAATGTCCTCCTTGACAACATCTGATTGAAACAGATTCCTTTCTCTTATACGACAATGAAAAATACACCAATTTAATGCAGTAATGACTTTACGCTTTGTGTGAAAAAAAGAAAATTATTCTTTAACGTATAGCATACATTCTACTGAATGTACCGATCAGACATATGTCAGTTAGTTGAGCTTTGTCTCCTAGTTCGGTACGTCCTGGGTTCGATCCACGCGGAGGCCATCCTCACGGCGGTTTACCCAGGAATATCCTTAATGCTATTATGGTGTCTTCGAAACTATGCATTCCACGACTTCTGTCTCACATCATCATCCCACTCCTGTTCCGGTCGGAACTATAGTTGCCTAAAGGCCAGGAACGACAATCAAATTCTATTGAATACATACGTAAACTATCTATTACAAATGACCTTGTATGACTCCATTGTATACAAGAAGAATAGTTCAAAGAAATAAGTGTCTAAGCAGAAACAATGAAATCAGTCTTATTTTATGTAATCCTTTAAGTAGTGGGAATCTATCCCAGCCTTCGAGCTAAGTCGCCACTTTACCTGTTTCAAGTCGTGCATATGGCTTCTTTGTCATACAAGATAAGCAAGCTTGACGATCAAAACTCCCCTATTCAAAAACATTTTCTATTCTGTCATGAAATTTTAGTGCGATCCTAAACTGTTTACTAACTAACTAACTAACTCTATGGCTTATGGAACTCGCAAGTTCATCGCCGCAGTAACAAACGTTCGCCATTTGATTCTATCTTGGGCAATACCAAGCCAATTTTCATCCCGAACAGCTACTTCTCGAAGATCTCTTCTAATATTGTCCTCCCAACGACGTCTCAGTCTTCCCAATGGCCTCCTTCCATCCGGCCTTCCAACCAGGATAGAATATCATCTTCGTTTTCCCCCATCCGAGCTACATGGCCTGCCCACCTTAGTCGTCGGCATTTCATTATTTTTACAACCCCTGGTGAATCGTATAGTCCGTGGAATTCTTCATTATGCAGTCTCCTCAACTCTCCAGTCATCTCGTACCGTTTCGGCCCGTATATCTTTCTTAAAACCTTATTATCAGATACTCGTAATTTATGTTCATCTCCTAGGGTCGTACCCCAATTTTCCCAACCGTAAAGTATTACCGGCAGAATAACTCTTCTGTATATTTTCAATTTCAATTTTCTTGATATTAATCCCGATGTTAGAAGTTTTTGGACTCAATAGAAACATGCGCTCCCCGATACTAAGCGACTTTTTATTTCTTATGTGACCTTATTTTTGCTTGTTACATATGCTCCCAGATATTTTAATTTGTTTACTTTCTCTATGACTTCATCCCTAATTTTTATGTTTTTATTTCCTTCATTCCCTGGGTTTCGGCTTGTTATAATGTATTTTGTTTTATCTATGTTTACCTGTAGACCTATCTCATCACACGCTTCTTCTAAAACATCGGTGTTGCTTTGTAGTGCATCTATATCGTTACCTATTAAATCTACATCATCCGTGAATATAAACAGTTGATTCAAACCATTCAATGATAGTCCCTTTCTGTCCACTATAATTTTTAAAATCGCATATTCTAACGCAAAGTTAAACAGTAGTGGTGACAAGGCATCGCCTTGTTTCAAACCGTTGCGAATCTTGAAACTATCTGACATGTTATTACCTATCCGCACTCTGCTTATGGGGTCGCTGAGACACATCTTCACTAGAAGAACCATTTTTGTCGGAATTCCAAATCGTACCAGGATACTGTATAACTTTTCCCTTTTGATAGAATAACATGCTTTCTTAAAATCAATGAATAGCTGATGATCAATCCCATTGTATTCCCATTTCTTCTCCAATATTTGTCTCAAGGCGAGAATCTGTTCCAACGTGGATCTATTTCTTCTAAATCCACATTGGTGATCTCCAATTATTTCAACTACGTTTACAGTTACGCGTGTTAACAGAATATTACTTAATAGCTTGTAACAGGTTGGAAGTAACGAGATTTCGCGGTAATTATTACAATCCAATTTATCGCCTTTTTTGTAAATCGGAACTATTATTGAGGTTTTCCATTCTTTGGGAGCTCCTCCTTTCTCCATATAGCACTTATCAATTTATGTAGTTCCTTGATTAGAGCTGTTCCTCTCGCTTTAATTAATTCGGCTGGAATATTGTCTATTCCTAGTTATTTGAAATTTTTGCTGAACAATACGTTTGCGTTTAATTTCTGCTTATTGTCTCTACACACAGTTTCGTTGAAATTCTCCATGTCCTTTCGGCACTTTTGACGTACACTTGTTAGTACTTTTGATATTTCGTAATCAAATCTTTGGATGGGTCTGTGCCTCACCCACCCGTTGTTTCCAGGAAAATACGAAACACATATTTCCTTATTTTATGTCTAGTACACCTGTGCACAATTTTATTCACTTCGGCCCACTTCTTCTCGCCTTTCGGGCGGAAACTTTCACAATTTTTGGTGGGGGCTTTAACCCCCTAAAACCGTTTTTCCTCAGATACAAAAAACAAAAAACTCGTATTCGTTTATTTCGTGTATGGTATCTAGCTGCCAAATTTTATCAAAATCGGCAATTTACTCTTGGGTAGTGTTCCTTGTTAGAGTTAATATATAAAATCATATTTATTTTTCAATATCATTTATCCAGCGATAATTATATACCTATTTTTAGATTGAATATATCTATCTATACATAACAGATACAATTTTGAACGATATTTTACCTCGTGAAAGGATGAAACATGTGTAATTGGAGAGCGTGAGATGAGAAAATAGGTGTACTTTGGTGTCGAAAATGTGTAAATTAATTTAGTAAGAAATGTTTGCCATGTGCTGAAACCGGTTGTAAGCAAAATCTATCCTAATATAATGTCCCTGAAGTGTAAGCAATAGGCAACTGAAGTGTCGTTATGTCTCCTAAGTCCTAGTTATCTACACAAACAAACGTATCTCGTAAGAGAACAAAATTAGTGCTCCGGAGACGAAATTAAGTGTACAAAGAAGCCGTATTCTATGTGTACAGAGCTATTTAAGTCATATTATTGAATGTTTGTTGCTTTGGATGGCCGAATAAGTCATAGATATAGTGTACTACATGTTTTCCGACCTCATTTTCAAGCAGTATTCACCTTAATATCTGGTGTTTGTGGATATATATTGCTTTAGATAGCTAAATAAAGCAGATGAAATGTGTGTTAGACGCTTTGTGGGCCCATTTTGGAAGCAATTTTAACTTAATATCGGGTGTTTGTTGCTTTGAATGGCTAAATAATGTATATGAAAGTGTGTGGCAGACCATCCGAGCCTCTATTTGTGTAGACGAGGGAGATATTTTGCCGTAAGAGGACAATGATGTAGCTGTGCTTTACATGTGTAATTAATCTACAAAGAAATATTCAACTTGTGATTTAAGCTGTTTTTGGTAGAAAAACTCTATGGAAAGAGGAAAAGAACCAATTAAATATCAAACTCCCACTTTTGAGGACCGTATTTTGCTATAGTTAACACGGAAATGACATTTTAACATTTAATTCAAGTAGAAAGGAAGGAATCTTTGAATTGCATTTTATAACGATTTATCCTGGAAAGGACAAATTTGGACAGAATCTATCACTAACAAGCGCCATATTTGGTTATATTGAATACGTAAGTAACATTTTAGCAGACAGTTTATGTAAAAATCGTCTCTGAACTGACATTTAAAGCTGGAAATACTCGATTATCGCCATATTGGAGAGTACTTAATAGTAGAAAGGGTCGATTGCTTATATTTTATCAGAACGGAACTGCTTGCAACGAAATTTTGTTAATATCCAACATTGAAATACGTATTCGAAGTGTCTTGAACACGAATATAAAGCAAGCTACTTGTATTTTCATGAAAATTACGGTAGTAAGAGACTCATTGCTGAGATTTTGTTTCCGAAGAACTGGTCGGAATTGGATTTGATGAATATCTGTAGGGGAGATAGACAAATGGACTCATACAATTGCATGTTAAACGAGGAAATCAAGCTTGTCAGATCAAAGTTGTTTGTATTTTTCTGCTTGTTAACAGAAGAGGACCTTCTTGAAAGCATAGGACTTAATATTTAAGAAGTGTTATTTAAGTACTTGTAACATGTATTTTAAGGAGAAATGAACTGATTTATATAAACCAAACGGCTTCGAAAGATATGAAGAATAGTATATAGGCTGAAAACGGACATTTGAAATACCTTTAACATGATTTTTAAGTGGAATCTAGTCTTGGAATTGTAATTTCGTGAGTATGGAGCGATTTTGTATACAAGTTTCAATGGCAACACGGTCTGATAAGAAGACAATCGGCATTTGAAATAGGCAGAAGAATTATTTAAAGTAAAAACTAGTACTTTACATGAAAGTCTAGTACTTTACATGCCGGAAGGGAATGATTTTATCGTGAAAAGACTGGTTGGAAAGCGTATGAAGACGACATTTAAGAAAGAAGAATGCTTCTTGCCATGTTTTGGGATGTGATTCAAGTATTTTGCATCCCCTAATTACAGTGTAGGTCTCGTTTACACGATATGGATTGACCAATCACTACTGGTCTACCTTACTCGATTACCAACCATTGGAATTTTCAATAGTAAAATGTGTTCCTTAATTATTCCAAATGTATATTGGAAACAGATTAAAGTTGCTATCTGTTGTACGGTATTTGTGTAGTATATATACTTGTATGAAAGAAGACAGATATAGAGAAATAGAGATTTCTCACTTTCTTTATTGATCGATATTATGGTTTATACTTACCCAACGCTTTTGTTATGATTTTCCTCCTTCTCTGGCACTAAATTTATTGCAAAGATACTCCGTAACTATACGGGGAAGTGGGTGATGATGCTTCTCGGATGATGGAAGGACCCCATCCCGCATGCGTCAATTGTTGTGGATGCCCTTGAAAAATCATGCACATACACATATACACACAGATCATCAACACATACCACACATGTATACTGATCCAGCGGCTAAATGCATCATTTTCCTCTCAAGCTTCTACGATCTTTCTACTTCTTGACTCTGAAACAGGAAGTGAGAAAATAGTAACATAAAAGGGGGAGAGAAAGAAAGACAGTAGTCATATGTAAGATATTAGACTAATATGTTTGTCCCTTGAAAAACAAAGTTGTTGTAAGTTTGCAGTTTATATGAATTTATGATGCTTTGGAAAAAACAACGGTTTTGTTCGTCTTATACATCAGATTCAGAGGAGACTAGTGAGATGGGGAAAGGGCGAACGGAGTGCTGATCAAGTTAACATATATTGAGTCAGACTAAGTATGTTTTCCATATAACGTGAGAATAGATTCGTACTGCTAAACATTGTGTTCAAGGATGGCCAACCCTGTGTTAACAAGTATTGGAAACACAGAATTATTTTATTAATTATTTTATTGTTCGAGATTTATGTACCATATTTATTGAGTACACTGCAATCTGTCAGTTTTACCAATTTAATAACCTAAAGTGTTTCCAACCTCGAAATAATTTAATAAATTTTACTTTTTTACACGGTTTGATTTTTTAACACCCAGTTTTGGCACTGTCTCCATGTCTAATTTCACTAGATACACGACATTTTAAGACTGACAGTTCATAGTTTATTGAACAAGGAAAATGAAACAAAGACGTTGAATGGTATGTCTCAAACCTATAAGGTGCCGATCTGGGTTTGTTCCAGCCCCCAATACATTCCTGCCTGTATTATATATAATTCATCTAAGGTGAAAGAGCTGAACTTAGTCACTGAAAAATTAAATAATGCTAGGTGGTATTGCTCACAGGATAAGATCTAATGAAGGATTATTGAACTCCATATAACATATCCCGAGCTGAACTTGGTCACTAGTGTTGCTAGTGACACAAGCTAGTGACGGTAGATGAAGTACTGACGCCCAACTCTATATTTTGTCGAAGGTGTCAGACCTTAAGCTGTCCACGGTTCGGTTGTGCATACAACACAAAAGGTATTGAACGTAAAGCTTATGAACCTCCAATTCAACCTGGACTCGTTACCACCTATAATGCATTCTTGTTAGGTTGATTGCATAACTAGTAGGCGAAAGGACCAGCAGTATTAATGTTATTGCTCTTGTCTTTTAAGAAAGCTTAACCTATACGTCGTAGAGTTATATATCTTAATGGAAGGCATAAAACAAGACACTAAATAATATGATTGTCCATTAAATCAAATAAATTGAGTGACCCGCATGATATTTTTCGGCTTAGACCGTTCGAGTTAAACCATCAAAAGTGGAAAATTAACATTTCCAACTATACTTTTACAAACGTAGATATGGAAGAACCTCATCGGTTTGTGAAAAGAAAAAATATATATGACATTTACTGAAACCTACACTGAATCCATCCAACAGCTACATAACTTTCTCTCATTCTATAACAAGGCGCTACCAGAATTTGTCTTTAAATTTTGAATGAAAGTATTTATGATATCCCTGGACTTGTAGTAACAAAGATTGTCACTCTTTTAACTGAAAATAAAAGAAAGGATTTGTGGGATTTCTTTAAATCATGGGCATTACAATAATTAGAACACTCCTGAAATACTTAGAGCAAAGTTGAATTTAAAAATAAGAAACCATTGTCTTATCAAGGAAGATGTAAATCACAACTATAGAAAGTTTTTTTCTGACCATTCAGCATGCAATCCAACAACTGATTTTATTTTTTTACTTGGAAAAGTTTTGTCCGTTTTGTTTCACGGTCTCGGAAAAAAAGTTTCACTTTACATAAAACTGAAATTGCTGTTCCAGTGTTTCTTGCTTTCAGAAAAAGATTTTAGTTTTTAAAAAGGTAATGCTCCGTTTTTCTGTCTGACAATATTTTATAGTTTCACAAATTCTTTTTAGTTGCAAAATTATTTTCTCCGTTTACAAAAAGTTTTCGTTTTCTATATTTGTTTTGTTTTGTCATTTGTAAAATGTTTTCTGTTTCTCTTTTCCATTTCGGAAAAAAAGTTCTTTACATTTTTGTTTCACAAAGAAAAAAGTCGGCTAATTTTTGGTTTCACGAAAAGTATTCACAAAAAAGTTTTCTTCATTGTGATTTCCCTTTCATAAGAAGTTTTAAACAAGTTTATATTTTCTTAGAAATACGAAAATTGGTTGAACATTACAGATTCTATAATTTTGTTTGAAAAAAATGATTACAAGTACGTTGAACTCTGAATATAACAACACATAGAAATGAAACAACAATTCAGCCGAAACAATGCAAGACAGATTCCAAGCTTAAGCGGTAATCCTTTAGGAAACACGTAGAAAGTTGAGAATTTACAGTTTTATATGTACTAACTTGTCAATTGAACACTACAAGAAGTAGGCAATACATCTAACCATTAGACCAACAGGGTCAAAACGTATGTATTACATACAGAACAACACTAACAGCTTGACCAAACAGACAGAGACTTTGGAATTCTTAATTGACACCAGTAGCCAATTGAGGATTAACTCAAGAATTCTTACTAATGAAGTAGATAAAATCAAAGTACTGTGCAGTAAAAAAAAAACAAAAACGAGAAGGAATTAAACCCAGACACAGATGCCTATAGAATTTACCCAACATAGGGAATCGAATTTTATTAAGGTAATTTTCAAGTGCATTACAAGAAACTTAAACCAGTACAAGACGTTTTTTGACCTAACTAATTATGAATTGAAGGTCGAAGTTGTAATTCATGAACCATCGATAAGATATTACTTTTACTTTCATTGTTAAATCAGAGAGTTATATATTAACTAATATAAAAGTATTAATGACCTGATAAATAAAAAGTAATATATCCAAGAGAGAAAACGGTACTGTGCAGATCTAGTGCGCAACAAATCAACATCATTCGCAGATGGTTGGGAAAATATTAGAAACAGCTCCTTACTTTGTTATATCCTAGTAGGCTTTCAAAGGACTGAAAAGATCAAAATGGGTGGTGTGGTAGAGGACTCTGAAATAATAGTAATTGACGGAGGTGAAGAAGATTTTATCATTAGTATTTCATGTGAGCTAGTTGTAAATAACGTAGAAAATTTGACGTTATATTACTTTATGGAGACGACAATGTTACCAGTGATAATGAGTGATGCAGGAGAGGACGCAGAAACGGACGACGAACTTGACAACAAAAGTGTGACTGTACATTGAGCAATTTTCAATCGGATATGTGCAATCGTGGAAACAAATACTTAGACGACCAAACGAAGCGTGTTTTATATAATCCAATCATTTTAAAAGAACTATATAACCTTTATAAGGAAAATCATACTGTAACTACTACTGGCTTCAAGTGATTTTCGATCACTGTTAAAAATAACGGATAAATTATAGTCGCTTGGCCAAAAGTGAATTCCAAATCAAAGGCAATTCCTATAACCTACATCAGTCATCCTTGGCTCTACTTTGAGATGCGTTAATATCCGGTCTTTTGGAACAAGTTTTCTCCAAAACTTTAGCAGTTATTGAACAGATATACGTCAAAACCTTTCATGAATCTGTAAGGATTAGACTTTGTAAGGGTGATCAGTGGGTAGTAAATATCAAATGTGGACAATATATTTTCAAATCAACTAGTATATGACAGTTATTTAATTCCTTTTTGTAAGTGTAATTTGCCAGGATGAATTTTCCAAGTTAAAGTGTTTTTCTATTATTATATGTAAAAGTGACAAGAAAGTGTACAAGTAAACTATACAAGTTAATACAGAAGTGGTGACTGTTTTTAGAACTGTATTAAACTCAATTCAGACATTATCCTGAAATATATGAAGTGACATTGGAAAAGTGCTGTATATCTTTTGCTTTATTCTTTTGTTTTCAATAAATACTAGGTAACGCATTCAAGTTTTTAATACACTAAACGTGTGTTTGATTTCTTGGTATATGAATCGTTTCGTATGTGACAATTTCACTCATTCAATAGCCGAAATAATTTCTTTGCGAACAAAGAATTTTCACAGGAAAGGCAACTTGAAACTGTCCAAACGGCTCCATTGACATTTTCTATCAGGACGAGATATTTAAAAAAGGAAAAACGTTGAGGTTTACTTTAATGGTGACGTAATTTACACGAACATTAAACATTTTGCTATACTTTTGAAAATAAAAAATCAAATAATATTCAAGTTCACGTTTTTCTTGAATAAACTTTGAAATCCTAACAAACTATTTATAAGAATAATGTATGAAAGACTGTTACTTGTAACTTTGAACACAAGGATATACATTTAGATATAAATCAGATAAAGAATGTGTCTTCTTATACGAAACATTGTAATATGAGATGAAATTGCACAAATGTCATGGAGATGATTTCTTGTATTGTCTTTTTTTTTACAAAATAAGATTCAAAGTTTACGAGAAAGGAGATATAATAGTTTCAATGGTAAGATAGTTCAACTTTTTGATTACGAACTTGTTTTTTCTCTCTGACCGCAATAAGAGTTTAAGACACGGGATAGATCTTTTAAGTTGCAACGGCAATGCACGCTAATCTGTCATACGTGTTTTCGCTGCAAGATCTTAGCTATCATTCAGTTATAGATACGCTGACGTATCCGTATCTACTTTCAAAAGTCGTCAAGAAATAATACCGGAATCTTCAATTTCGTCATTATCGGTCATTTAATGACTCATTGCCCGATATCGTATAGAAACCACTGCCCGTAATCTTCAAACATTAACTAAATGAAATAGAGGTGAAACAAATTCCATTATTGGTTTTCATATACTAATTATCTCTTAATAAAATACATTTACAGGAAAGATCCCTGACAAGTTTAAGAGAAGTCTGATTCTATCAAAAGGTTACAGGCAGTGTGCCACTCCTCATATTTATTTTAATCTTTTTTGGAAACAGCCATCTTCAGTTAAGTCGTGAAGCCTAGATTTTTAACAGTTCCCATTAACTATATCGGGACTTTCCGTTGCAGCTCAGAAATCATTTCCCCTGAAAATAAACCATGCCTGTAGTAAATTCTTTTGTGATATCATAATAAAATATCTGAACTTGTAGTGGACATAGATATAAGATGAAATGATGTGAAAATGGCATTCTAAAAAAGAAAAGATTTTGTGACAACTAGAATCTAAACAATGTAATGCCTCTTAAAAAGTTTCTTGGGAAGTCGTCTGTCGTCTCTTGACTTCCGTTAGTATATCCTATTCCCTCACAACAAATGCCATGCTATGTCTCTGAACAAGTCTCTTTTAGCTTACCGTTTGAATGGCGTAATGTATCCTCGCATCTAGTATGACCTTTTGCCTCAGTAACACCAGTTAGGACAGGAAATGTAGAATCACGCGCCTCCACCACCCTCAGTGCTTGTTTAACCAAGACGTCTCCCGTATTTAATTTGGCATTTTCACTCTACTATAAGAGTTAACACGGAAAGTCTTCGTCTGACACTTAACAGAAAATCCATTTCACTCTCGCCGAAACCATATAGACATCATTTAACCTAACAAAGATTTTTGCTACAAGTTATTTAAAATACGAAACTCAATCTGAACCTCTTTTAGAAACAAACTATAATTACTTAAATGATTCATGTTCAAAACTGTCAGTACAAGAAAGAAGGGTGGTTGCGCAAAACAGTGTAATGACTTCGTCTAAAAATCACTTGGTAAAATTCTTTACCGGGCGTTGCTATGTCAAGCTTTCTCGGGAAGATCATCATCGCCAACCGACATCAGTTAAAGCGACATTTCCCTTATCGATTTTTTTGTATCTTCCTCTGGAACAGGTATAGGTAAAATTGTAGATTGACTCCTCGGCAACTCCATCTGTACCTTTCCGCATGAATTGAGGCTTTCTCCACGCAACAACAGTTATGGGAAACTGTAGGTTCAGTCGTTCCCGGCACCTCCAATCAGCACGTGTGTTGTGCGCAACTTTTTGGGCAATAACAAATCGGAGAATTAGAGTGAAATCGTATATTACATGCTACAGAAATACAAAGAGTTGGGTTGTAGGATGTCTTTAAAAATCCACTTTTTACACTCCCATCTTAGCTTTTCCTGCTAACCTAGGTCCTGCCAGCGACGAACAGGGGAAAGATTCCACCAAGACATAATGACAATAGAGAAAAGGTACCAGGGACGATGGGATCCTTCAGTGATGGGGGATTATTGTTGGGGTCTTGTTAGAGAATGCAACACCTGTTACAAAAGAAGGAAGTAGTGTACATTTTTGTAACTCAATGGAAGTTTCATACATTCTGGTATTTCCATGGCTTATTCATGACATTTTTGTATATTATTATTTATTGTAAATTGTCATACATGTAAATTGTATTGTATTCTATTTTATGTTTTTGTTTGAGGTAATATAGCAAATAGCTTTTCCTAAATTCAAGAGATCTGAAAGCAATATTGTGTGGTGCAATAAACAGTACACACAGTATACATACAAATATATTTATTTCTCTAGAAAGCATAATGCGATTGCTATGAAACTTTTATTGTTTATTAAATGTCAATCAAGGTTTACTTTGGTATAATTTCTGTGTTATTATACGTAAGGGGACAAGAGCTAGGGGTATAAAATATGTGAAAAAGGAAACATTTTGAGGGAATTTCCCCAAAATCCCTCTGTGGAGAAAAAACTGAATGCATATTCGAATTCAGCGCAAAAAGTTCCTTTAAGATCAGGTGTTATCTCTCGTGTTACAGAGGAAAAGTTTAAATTTGTTGACCAGTGGGATCAATGAGAAGAAAATGTGGAATCCGGGACATCTGTATTTTATCAATCATATGGAGGCTTCATCTAAAGATGAAATGAAGCGTCGGTCATAAACTACGTTCAGGATTATATACAACGACAAACCTCTTTGACAGTAATTAAGCGAGTTCATTATTCGATTGGTCAGCTGAGAAGCCTGTTCTCAACCTAATGCGTAACTAATGGATCATCTGTCAAGAGGTAGAAAAGCCAGACGGGAATGGCCTGATGAAGGTATAGAATTCTATGTTGCTTGTAGTGTGGTATGTATGAATTTTTCGTATAACTGTAGATGCACCTAACAAATCTTCCGTGCTAGAAGAACGGTAATTCACAAACTAAACATCCTTACAGTGAAGATCTGTCTTCACTTTTATGTGTTTTTTTTATATCTGAATCTTTCAACCCAGAGTGGTCTAGTAGTTACGGTCATGATTTTTAAAACAGTCATGGAAAGACAAGTATACTGAAATGCAGTGTCTGCCGTTCTGACTGAGATTTTCTAGACTTTCCTCTGCTCTACTAGGCAAATGCCGACATGATACCTTCAAATACAAGCCTTTTTCTATTTATTTTCACAAAAGAATGATAACGAAGACACATCATATCTGAGACGGAACGGCTTAAGACTTAACAGGCCAACTTTAACGTTTTAGCGGCGAGTGCTGATTATTGACCATTTATTCGAGGACAATCTCTTTAATACCGTGCTGCTAATAGCTTTTGGGGAATATCTCTGCCATTTTACATCAGGAAATTTTCACCACGTATTTTCTTCAATGTTTTCGATAACCACAGGACAGATGTGCTCTACGACCGACTGGTGCACTTCAGAGAATACTTTTTCCGCACTCAAGATTTGAGTCAGGGACTCTCTCTCTCTCTGTCATATGTTGGGTAATTCAATACGACTCCAAGGTACTGTCAAGAGATATATGACACGAAATGGTACAATTAAAAGGTTATTAAGATGTTGAGATCGTGTTACGCAGCTGATACAATAAATGCTCATATCCACACGATCGTTGTTTTGCTGTAAACAAAGGAGTTATCAATCGCCCTACGTACTTTTCCAAGTAGGCCTTTGTAGTTTGTTTCATAGTATTGAAGCGAACGCAGTACAGGACAATAAAGGACATTCAGAAAATATATGTATATGTTTTCCTGTTTTTCAGTTAATGACACATTTTTAATAGTAATGAAAATACTCGTTACTTACTGTAATTGTTACATAGTGCACATCATTCATGTGACGTTCGATAGCCTATTATTAGTATTACCTAAATAATTGTCATAAATAAACTCAACGTATTTTCTGTTTTTACTATAAAACACGTACTAATTAATTTGAAACACTGTGTGGTATTATTGTGAACAAATAATCGATGCTAACGAAATATTAATGTTTGGGGAGACCTATATGCTTATCTAATTTTCTTTCAACATGTATGTTAATAATGACAGCAATTTAAGCATTTACATTGACTTAGGCACAATTTACTTTTACAGTACACCATACGCTATTACATCATTGTGTCTCCTTGTTACGCTACCACTCCTTGAGGTAAATATCTAAACTATTTTATTTGGTCATAACGTTTGTATTCATTTCAGCGGAACTTAGTTGGAAAATACAAGAGTATAGGAAGCCACAAGTAAGAAAATATCTTAATTCTAGACACAGGAAAGATCAGTGTTATTTAACGTAATGATATACGTATAGTTTCATATAGCGTAATCACGTTAACATTTGGATTGCGAGCTATGATGTAAATTTATTTTAGAAAACATGCTCCCTGTTAAGAAAACTTAAAATGTTGCCAGTGAGTAGTTTACGAAGCTAAATTTCTAGTCCTGATCAGACCACTTTTGTCAATAATAAGACACTAGATGTGTAATTAAGTTTCGGATTGCAAAGTTAAATTGTTATTTTTAGCCATTATGCTGATTGAAAGAGCACATGCCTGAAATTATTGA
>JAGDQP010017387.1:0-38646 GCA_022664845.1 Lepisma saccharinum | reverse complement strand
CCTTTATCTTTACCAAAATCTCCCAGCAGCACTACACTACCATGGTGTCCATCTGCACCCTCCCACGGGATGCTGCGCCTCCAAAGGGGAGGTTTGCCCATTTATTTGTAACCTACTCTTGGTCATACACATTAAAAAGAAAATTTTGTTTCTCTACCTTCAATGATTTGGAAATTGGATTTTTGGGGCGGCCATTTTGGATCCAAGATGGCGACTATTCCGAAATGTTGTAATATTTCCCTAAACTACTCGTCATAATGCACCTTTATGCCAAATTTCGTATCTCTAGCTTGAACGGTGTGGAAAATAGATTTTTAGGTCCGCCATTTTGGATCCAAGATGGCGTCTTTGGATACTACATGTAATATTTTAGTAACATACAAGTGATAATGAACCGTGTTACCAAATTTCATATTTCTAGCTGCAGCCGTTTAGGCTGTGTATTCTATACACCAATGGGTTCGGCGGCCATTTTGGATCCAAGATGGCGACCGATTTTGCTCATTAACGAACTTAACCGAACTATTAAGCCTAGAAACAACATGTAAAAAAAATTGGTTCAAATATGTTCAAAATTATGGCCGCTAGCGTGTTATATATATATATATCCTGATATATATATATACATATACACTTTGATATCGTACCGATCTCAATAGGTATATTTTTCTTCGAAATCTACCTAATAGAAATAATAATATTCCGTACTATACAATGTTCGATGGAGAATATGTACTGAAACAAAATAAACAATAATAATCATGTACCAGGTGCGTAAATATGCAACCGGAATTTATGTACAGAAAAGACAATCCTGAGAACTATTTTATTCGAAGTATTGGCCATCGTTCCGGCAATGTGTGGATGCTGGACCAAAAAATTGTGCCTCTTGTGCTGCAAACCAGTCATCAAGCCATTTTCGTAAGATGCGAAGCGCTGGTCAGCAAGTGCGTGTCCCATGGATGCAAATAAGTGAAAATCGGAAGGCGCCAAGTCTGGTGAGTAAACCGCATGCGGAAGACTTTCCCAGCCAAACGTCGCAATTGTTTCGTTGACCGGTTTTTCTGGGTGTATTATCATGAAGCACAATCATTTTATGTTGTCTTTGGTCATATTCTGGTCGTTTTTCACGCAAAGCTTGATGCAAATCGATCATTTGTTGTCGGTAACGTTGGGTATTAACGGTTCCAGCAGTTCATAATAAATCACTCCCTTTTGATCCCACCAAACACAAAGCATTGTCTTTCGTCCATAGCGATTTGGTCTTGCAGTCGATGTCGCCGGTTCTCCAGGAGTTACCCATGATCTTTTACGCTTAGGATTCTCGAAATAGATCCACTTTTCGTCACCAGTCACAATTCGATGGAGAAATGATTTCCTTTTGTACCTGGCGAGCAGAATTTCGCAAGTGGTTTTTCGGTTTTCCTGCTGTCGTTCAGTCAGTGCATGTGGAACCATTTTCCCACCTTCTGAATCTTGCCCATGGCTTTTAAACGTATGGAAACTGCTTCTCGTGTCACATTTAATTGATCCGCGAGTTGTTGCGTTTGATAGTCATCCTCATCCAACAAAGCTTGCAATTCGTTGTCTGCAAACTTTTTCGGTGGTCTTCCACGTTCTTCGTTTCTCACGTCAAAATCACCACTTTTAAATTTTGTATACCACGCATAGCACTGTGACTTACCAAGAGCATGATCACCGTAAACTTCGACAAGCATGCGATGTGATTCTGCAGCAGTTTTGTTCAACTGGTAACAAAAAATCAATGCTGTCCGCACATCGTAGTTTGTAGGTACAAATTGCGCCATGTTCAACGTTATTAAACGCTTGAAACTTGTCTGGTTGTGAGTTGCAAATCGTTATCAGCAGTCAAAACAAGCAAGTGGCGCCAAGGACGCAGTTTTACGGTAACCACAGTGACAGCTAACGCCGTCTACGCAGAAATTCCGGTTTCATATTTACACTACTGGTAATATACCGGGGTACCCACGTACTTAAAGTTACAAATGAGTCGTTCTTGTGATTTGACTTCTAACGCTTTTTCTTACTTAATTTTCTTAAATGACATTGTACTCCACGGTATATCATCAATATTATTGACTCCGACTGAGCTAACCACCCAAGTTGCTTACTTATTGGAATACTTAAAGTGTAGCTTTATGTCGGCACGTCGACCTTAATATTCGCTACTCATACAATGAACGGAATAGTTCGGGGAACTACGATATAATTTTGTTCAAATATTTTTACTATAATATTCTTAACAGCGTATCCTAAGCTTTTACTGTAATAGTCCTACCCTATCTAGAGTTATCAGTACCTTTATTCAGAGATTTATTTTCACCTGCAAAATTAGTTTTATTTATTTACTTTTGGCGAACGGCAGTAGCACCTACGACTATGATTTGTACTTTGCGCAAATCTTTCAGTTTGCATCGACAATAACATGAAGTTTGAATTTAACAAATACTTCAAAATTACTATCACGTCCCTGGCCATTCAGAAATAGTGCAGAACCACTTTCACTAATTCGTTTCTCTCGGTTAAGCCATATCAATACCGCTATTATATTTTGTGGCTACAAAAGTTTTTTGTAATATTATATTTTTGACAATATATTGCCACAGACTTAGTTATTATTATTGAGTTATAAAATCTCTCCAATAGAGTTAGGATTGGCGCTGCTGACCCGGTTCCACTTGAAAGTTGAGCGAGAGAATGTTTGACAACACGTACTTCGTGTTGCTATCATATGGCTGTTGTGTGCTACACTCTTTGGCCTTATTTTAGTAGATTCGTTTGTATTTGAGAAGAAAATGCCGATCTCCTGTGCAGCTTACGGTTGTACATATATATATATAACATTGATTAGAATTACCTGCGAATGTATTTTATCGTGTTTGATCCATAGTTATAAAACTGTCCCTCAATGCCAAAGAGAAATCTACATAAAAATAGATATTCTTACATTCAGAAATAATGGATCGTTTTCATTTAGGCCTATTCTTAATAAAGTGGTTATATTCGTGTAGAAAAAAATATATCTGTCGATTTAAAATTGAAATAGTTCTGAGTCAATAATGTACTGTTGAATTTTATTGATGGCTTTAAGCACCTAAGGCTTAGACCGAGATAGGGGAGGGGAAAGGATTGGGGAAGATGTCAGCCAGGGTCTATGTTGAACGTGCCATCCCTGCATTTGCCTGGTGTATCTGAGCAAACAATCTGGAAAAACGTCAGGATTGTCGGGCGCTGGAATCAAACCCATGACTCCCCGAATGCTACACCAACGCTCTACCACTGAGCTACGGCGACTCTGTAAGTAATGTGCTGTTGAAAAGACTAGTTAAATTATTAAGAACAGTGGCGTGTTTCAGCCCTGGCGGCGCCAGGGCACTTATTTCGATGGTCTAGCCCCGCCAGGGTACTTTTTCATTCATATATTTAATTGTCCTCGGTTTTAATTTGAAATCAAAAGTTCTGCTCAATCATGTGAATGTGAAACTAATTTCTGATCAAACATATTCACTCAAGAAATACAACAGTAGGTTGTTTATCTCAACCTCGAGAGGAAGTGGATATTAGGTCTGGCGGTTTATGGTTATGTTATTAGTGAGGTCAGGGTCACTGAAAGCTCGTCTAATAGTGGCAAGGCAATGAGATAATTCTTTCGCGGTATTTGCAAGGGACCCACCCTTCAAAATAGGCGTCTTTTTAGTAAAAGTTTCAGCCGTTTGTTATAAATATTATCTTGTTTCGAAATTCTCTTTGCAGCAAGTGTATCTCAAAATTTGTAAATGCAGTCATTCAACCGCTACTTTTGGCTGAACTGAACAATGAATAGTCACCAAGAAACTAAGGCAAATACCCCCTTTTCAGCTTCCTCCTTTCATCATAGGTTATTTTCTTGTGGGGAGGAAAATCGGCGGTTCTAGAGGAAAAAAACAGGGTGCTCTCAACGTTGCATATTATATAGTGTTTCTATTTTGGTGCTGTCCATAATCTACATTCTCTTTCTTTTGCCTTCCCACCATTCGTTCCAATGCGTTTTTCAGTACAAGCTCTTCTCAGACAATGACCCAACAAATGTTTGTTTGGGTGGGTGGGTGTGATACATATGAGTCATTTTCAGTCTTTTTTTTTTTAATTGCATATTCTCATTAGGTATATCTATGAAGGAAATATGTACGTTTAAAACCTTTTTCAGTGTATGAAAACTAATTAGTTGAAGCAAAAAAGTGAAGATTTTAATATTTTTCATCAGTGCATGGAATTTACAGAGGAAAACATAGTTCACTGCCAAATTTACACTGGATAAAATGACTTGATTGGATTTTACACTACATTAAACGGCATTAAGAGTCCCTTTCTCTCTACACACACACACACTTAAAAATCTATAAATACCATACTGGATATATTGTATAATTCAACACCAATTTAGACCTAAATAAGATGATTTTAAAAAAACAACAACAAGGATTTCTACTTTTTATTTGTAGGTCGGACTAGAATTTCCTATATTATTTTTATAGTAAGAAGTAAATCGGACAACGATTAGCGTTCTGTCATTTTCGGTGTAAGCTACTGGTGATAATTTCGAAATAACACCGCATTGCCTATAAGCAATAAATTAAATTTTTAGATGATGTGGTCTTCCCTTTGTTACAACGTTGTTGATAATGAAGACTTCTAAAAGGTTTTAAAAACAAAAAAATACTGTGTTACATAACCAAAAAACAATAAAATAACTACTTGAAACTTGTTTTAAGAAATTAAAAAAATCGTTTAAAACTCTACAAAATGCAGTTTCTAACATACACTGTGACTCCTTTCCCCACCCCATGTTTATAGAAGAAGCTTATCATGGTACAGTTCATTTCATGTTCAAGAATAGATAACATTAAACTTCTTTCAAAATAAATATTAATTATACTAAATATTTCAAGACAATTGAGGATATTAGTTTATCTTCACTGCAAAAAACTGGGAGGGCCCAGCCCCGGCCTAGAACCGCCTCTTCACGCAAGATAAAAAAGAAAGTGAGCGGGCGAAAGTGGGGGAAGAAATGGTGGTAAAATATTTGTTATTGTACCAAGTACTAAACAAAAACATCTTGTGTGAGGATGGAATATGTGTGATCCTTAGAAGAAAACATAGTTCGCCGTTAGTTGACCATCATGAATAAGCGTGGAAAAGGAGGAGCCAGGGGAAGGGTAATCGACTCCGCAGATGAACAGGCAAAAGCAATAATTTAACAACAGTGATTTTGAAGCTTGAAACAAGACGATAGAAAGGTCAGTTGTCATCAGTTTCTAGCAAGGACCGAGAAACGGATGGGTATCTCAACAAATGAAGAATCTATTTTCCATTCCACATATCAAGTACCCTATCTCAAATCATTCGACAAATGTTTGAAGATATATTGTAGACTAATTTTCTGTTTACATAAATACACACAATTATAATCAAAGATAATGTTCATTTTTTTAAATTTGATTTGTTGCTTAACACCCTTCGATTTGCTACAGGGACACATGGAGGGAAATATACATGATCTTGTCATTAGATACAGTCCCCACACCTTAGTAAAAATATGGAAGGTTCTTTTTCATAAATTATGCTAAGAAATTAACATAACATTTATTTCTTTGTATTAATAATTGAAATCAAACACAGTGACCGTAACTCAGGTGGTTGACCGTTGTCCTAATATTCGGAGGGGTCTGGGTTAAAATCCAGTAGTCGGCCATCTTGACTGAGATTTTCCACGAGTTCTCAGTTTCATAAGGCAAATTCTGGTGCAGTACCTAACGATAAAATCGTTGCCGCTTCCTTCCTTATATCCTTGTCCGTCCCTTTCCTATCAGTCAGCTATAATGCCAATCGAAGAACCTTAAGTCCCAAATAATAATAATAGAAAGATACCAAATGGGAAAACATTAACCATACTTTACCTTCTAAGGAACCGAAGGTTTTTTGGAATTTTTAAGAAATAGTGCAATAGTAACGCGCTAACCGTAAGACCTATAGTTTTTCTTAAACATTCAAAATTTAAATATAACTTATAAATTACAAAAAGAAAGAAGAGAAGGTTTACTACACATTTTAATTTGGGACTTAGACGAATAGGGATTAGGACGGATTCGGTCACAGCCTTATTATTAGGTTCCATCCCGGCGTTCGCTTGGCGATACTGAGGAAACTGCGGAAAACCTCAGGATAGCCGACCACTCGGTTTCAACCCGAACATTCCAAATAATTTCAATAAATAATATGTACGTACACCAGGAGTAAAACCGGAATATGCAAATGACGGGGCGTGGTCTCCAATTTGTCATAGAATATCAATAGTATATTAGACAAATGTTTCTAAAAATTTCACTTTTGCTTAAAACTTGTTTAATAGCTTCTAACGAACATTAAGTGTACTAAGGGAAAATAACACTTTTTATGCGGTTTACTGATAATCTAAATTATGGCACTTTCTAACGAAATTTCAGTATATCTCACCAATTAAACTTGTAATTAGAAAGTAAACTCTCTACTGCGTGATTTTCTTATTAACAAAGAATTTTAATAGACTAATAAAAATAGAAATAATATAATTCCGTAATATACAATGTTCGATGGAGAATATGTACTGAAACAAAATAAACAATAATAATCATGTAATACACCGAGGTACCCACGTACTTCGCTGAGCTCAACGTTACAATTGAGTCGTTCTTTTTATTTGACTTTCTTATAATGCTTTTTCTTACTTAATTTTCTTAAATTACATTGTACTCCACGGTATAATATCAATATTACTGACTCCGATTGAACGAACTTCACACAAGTTGCTTACTTATTGGAATACTTAGTGTAGCTTTATGTCGGCACGTCGACATAAATATTCGCTACTCATACAATGAACGGAATAGTTCGTAGAACTACGATATAATTTTGTTCAAATATTTTACTATAATATTCTTTATTAACAGCGTGTCCTAAGCTTTTACTGTAACAGTCCTGTCCTATCTAGAGTTATGAGTAGCTTAGATTTATTTCCACCTGCGTAATGAAAGACTTTTTTCACTTTTTGGAGAACGTCAGTACCCTCTACAACTACGATTTGTACTTTGCGCAAAACCTTTCAGTATGCATCGAGAATAACATGAAGTTTGAATTTAACAAATACTTCAAAATGACTATCACGTCCCTGGCCACTCAAAAATAGCGGAGCACCATTTTCACTACTTCGGTTAAGCAATATCAATACCACAATTATATTTTGTGGCTACAAACTTTTTTGTAATATTATATTTCTCACAATATCTGGCCACGGACTTAGTCATTATATTGTGACAGGTTCCGACCAATTATCAGGTAGGGGAGACCGGGGTAAATTGATACAATTTGCAATTTTGGATTTTTATAATTTATAATAATCATGTTGCAGACCTCAAAGTACCCACAAACTACAGCTTCATACTTAGGCTTTCTAAAACGCTTGAAACCTAGCCTTACGCCAATTTCCTTAAAAGATAAAAACAATTTTTGTTTGTTAAGCCGTAACGTCTCAATCTACCTCAGTAGCGGGGAAAGTTGGTACAGTTTATGGGGCTCGTTGATACATTGCTATATATTAATGATATTTGCATGAACTAATCCTAATCCTGATATAAGTATGAGTTTTTGAGAATTTAAAATGTTGGTAAGTGAATATCAGTAAAGAAAGATGAACTATCTACTCAAATCTATTGAGCACTGTTTAATTAAGGCGCAGCAGGATAAAAGTAATAAAAAAGGTCTTTTCCTTTCACCAGTTCCTCATAAACAAAAAAGGTAATGAAATGTAACTTACCACGAACATGAATAGGCAAGGAAAGTTAAGAAAACTTATGTTCAGTGTTTCCATCCGCAGAAAGTTCAGTGTTGTAATAACATCTTTAAAAAATCTGAGTTAAGGTAATGTCTAGAAAAATGAAACCAACGGCATTTCATGACGATTATATTAGGTCTATCTGTAGTTTATATTCTGTTTTCTACTTTTCATAACAAAATGTTTTTTGTTATAAAAATACTATAAATAAAACTAGGCCTATAGCCTATTTTTAAAGTTATTTGACGACAATATTAACGGCAGTTGTGAAATGGATCTTTCTCACTCAGTCTGTATAAAGCAGCAGGTTAATTCTCATCATTGTCGGTGGACGAAACTTCCAAATCTGAAGTACAGTGAATCCAGATGTATGTTGGACTGTCTTCTCCGCACTTGAGGTGAGACCAGTGTTTACACGAAACGCACTGAATCCATTTCTCTCCTGGCTTAGAAGCAGAATAAGGCTCAAGACACCTTAAACACAAACAATCTTCGTCTTCATCTGAGTCTGTTGAATCGTCGTGTTGATTTAAGCGTTTTCTTTCACTTTTCTTTTCATTTTGTGTGGAACTACTTCCTTTACCTTTCTTCTTAGGGCTCTCTAACAACTTCGATAAATTTTTCCGCGCTGTTACCTTGCTTTACCTTTTAACTTTTCTTTCGCGAGATTTATTTTTCAATAAAGCCATCTCTGGAGTTGATGTAAGAATTGATGATGTTATACGCTGTCTGTTTCTTCCTTTTACTGAGCGTTCAGAGGCTTTTGGATATGGGCGAATATCTTAAGGACTTACTGAAGTTAGCCTATTCGAAATCTCAACGCTGTCATTTGCACTGCTGGTCGAAGGAACAGCTTCAAATTGTTCTTCTGGAGTCGTGTTTTCCATTAGATTCATGCTTGTGGATGTTGATTGATGAGAACTGTCAGGGGGATTTTTAATCGTATTTATGCCAGCATTAACTTCACAATCAGTTACTGAAGATGACAGAAAATCATCATCGCTGAGAACTTCGGGATTGAATGGTGTTATGCCGGTAGCCTTGAAGCCAGATAAAATATTTTTCGGTGTAAGAGCGGAAGGAAGAGCAGCATTCACAATACCAGGAATGTCATAGATGGTCACTGTCTTTCCAGGATTGTTTGTCATCCAATTATCCACCGCAGCGAAATAGTATTTCTTGAAAGGCCCGAAGACTGATTTATCTAATGGTTGTAAGTGATGTGATGTGTATGGTGGGAATGACAATAATATAATACCGTTGTCTTTACAGAAGTTTACAACACTTATAGATAGGTGCGATTCGTGGTTATCCAAGAGAAGCAAACTAGGACGTTCTTTTGTGGACTTCACGTGCTTATGGAAGTGTTGCACAAATAACAAAAATGTCTCTCCAGTCATTCATCCGGATGGATATGCAACCAGGAGGTCAACTGCTAACGAAATGGTCCTTGTAGAAAACTCGGGGGAAAATAAACATTGGCGGAACTGAATTTCCAATAGCGTTTACAGCAATGGCCATTGTTACTGTTGATCCCCGTTCTGCCGAAGTCACCATACCCACTTGACGAGAGCCTTTTCTAGTCACTACTTTGGATGACTTTTGAACAGTTTGCACGGCCGTCTCATCAACATTCCAAATATCTTCTGGTGAAAAGTGATACTGATCTAAAACCTTTTTTAAATTTGCAAAGAAAATCCCAACATTGTGCTTGTTGAAACTAGTAGCACGGCTGAGACTTGTTGCTTCAGTAGACCTGAGGAAAATTTTGGGGTGTCTTTTCATATAAGCTGTAAACCATTCACCGGTTGCTAACTTCGTAGTTTTCCAAGCGTCTGGAAGGTTATTTGCGACTGCTAATTCGTAGGCCAAACGACGAACATCCTTAGGACTTAACCCATAAAATAACTTTGAACATTGAAGTACATACTCTTTCAGCTGAAGTTCCAGATCATCTGTAAGGACTTGTCGATGCTTAGAATAACCGACTCGAACAACCTTTCCCTTTTTGTTTTGTACCTTCGTAAAGTCATTTTGTCGATACCGTAGGTTTTAGCAGCCCCCCCTCAATGATAATATCCCTTCTTTCATATCAGCGTATGCTCTTTCAAATGTCTCAAGTGGAGTTTCACCTCTCTTCGTTTTCTTCACATAATTTCGAACCATCTTGTGCTGAAAACAAAAATAAAGGAAAAATTAAACACTGGTTGGGGTAAGTTGATACACCGTATCAACGTGTCTCATTTTAAACGTATCAACCTGTCCCAAATGACGCCATCTTACTTATTACGTAATACGCTAAAACCATGCTCATAAAAACAATAAAGAGCAATAAAAATCTTTTACTTTTGAAGGGTATAATAAGTTCCCATGCCAGTCCGCCGCCAATAAGCAAGCTCCAGTAGCTGAAGTCACTCGATGTGAGAAGAAAAATATTTACTCCGGGTTATCAAAAACAGTTTTTGCTTAATAACACCAACACTTCAACACAACTTGAACGAAGGTCAAACTCAAACTGATGGCGCCTGTACAATGTTCCTTCCCTTTGAAAACAAAGAAGCTGCGAGCGCGCACTATGACGTAAGAAGCAGTGTATCAACCTATACCCTGTATAAACGTACCCCGGTCTCCCCTATTACGTAATCAGACTATGTTAATATCCGCCAACTACCAGAATTTTCATTTTTCAGAACGTATTTACATTTACAGCTTGGCGCATTTATAATGCATAACTACACCTACTACTACTACTGTTTTAGGTAAAACACAACGTTTTAGATATAGGATCCTTTTCTTTGATTTTCTTATTTACTTGGTATCTTATTTGTGCACCTGAAAGGCAAAAGAAAATAAGTCAAAAAAATTTTTTTTTTACAATTTGAAATGTATTGTTCGGCTCTATGTACTGTAAAAAATGGTTCTCGTAGGACTACAGATAAGGTGACAACAGACAACTCTCGTAGGACAACAGAAGTATAAGCATGCTTTCGTTTTGAATAAGTCAGTATCATTCAAAGATCTACACAGCAAAAGGAATAAGTCGATTTATTCCCTTTCGTCAAAATGCATTTTTTTAAAACCATACCAACATTTGTTATTCTTAAATAGTGATTTTGATGTTCCAATCAGCGTTGTCTTGTCTGGGAGGTGTGTCCTCAAACAATAACAATCAATCGATTCGACTCTTGTTTAGCTGATGCTTTTCGCACTTCGTCCAGGTGACCAAGATGGACTATAGAATGTCTACAGATCATGAACTTTGTATTGCTAGCCTAAGTTGACTTTTGGCCAGCCACGTAAACTTGTAATTTGAGTACTGAGTATTAAATTCGTAACTTTCTGATCTGCCAATGAAATATAATATTTGTCTCTTTGATTCATGAATGAAATCTAAGTACAACTCTTCGTTGGAACTGAACTTCGTTACCTTTAACTAGCAATAATAACATAAAATGATTAAAATACGAAATACCGGTTCGTGCCGTGTTTCTCAAAATTAAACATTTGTATTTATTACATTTTTACATATTTAATTATATTGCATTGTATATCGCACGACATTGTTTTTTCTTCACTATGAAACAAAGACTTATCAAAAATATTTTCCAATAACGAAACAAATTAAATGCCTTATGCTGTACACAATCGCGTTTAATGATTATATTCATATAAAAAACAGAATATAGTAAAGCTGAATGCAGCGTGGAAAAAGAACTCGCTAAATGGCGCGCAAGTTTACCTCATACATAGGTAAGCAATTTAAAAGATTAGAGGATTCTTTTAAATAATATTTTTGTATGTTTAAATGCTATTAAGAATATACCTGTATTAAGCATAAATTAATCAGAGTCATGCTTAAATGATCTTTTCTATAACAAATATCAGCTACAGCATGTATTTGCTATACTTTCGTATTTTATAAGAGAAGCTGGAAATTCACTGATCATACTCAACTGGTATTAGGACGCCATCTTGTACAGAGGTGGACCAAAGTAACCAGGTTTTCGTTACATTCCCACGTCATCATCCCATGCCATTCTTCACTGCAATAAGTTCCTTTGGACGGTCAGACTCAACTAGCAAAGGTCCTTCGTTTTAGATACATATTGTAGAAAGGGTAAACACTACCTGTAGAACTATCCCTATGGGTTGTCCTACCTGCAATTTTCATTATCATCTGTAGTATATTTTTAGTAGATCTGTTCACCCTTCATCATCACTGTGGCCGTCCTATCACCAGTGATACTTCTGCTCATGTTCTGGCTGATCGTCTATACATGTATCATATATCAATGCAGTATGTATAACAAACGTACTGGACAACATCAACTACCATCAGTCGTAAATCAAACATTATCTACTCCAACGCCTAAGCTTACATCCGTCGGCAAAATCAAACAGGTACGCAATTCTGTACCACAAACAATATCCGGAACATGGTCACGCTCTACACCGCTTCGCACTTCCGGCAGTGACAAATCACCTCCGAGCAAACGTGCACACGCTCTCAGTGCTTCAGATTCTGACTCAGATCAACAACATTTCATGAATGTCTGTATCTCCGACTCAGAAGGTCATTCAGCTAAAACAGCTGCTGCACCGGTTCACTCTTTCTTGATAACCAATTTCGACCCTCGCTATCAGACACCAAAACAACTGCTTCTGAAACTAACCAAATATGTTCCTCGGGATCTCATCACAGAAATACCAACACGCAACGGCATCATTATTAAATCCACTGACAGTAACTTCGGAATTACAATTCGCAACAAATATAGTTATGGAATTTTTGGCAAAAATGCACATCTTGCTCCGCTTACCACCAGAACAGTCAGAATGCCACTACCACCACGCCGATATCCACAACTATCAGTAGTAATCAGAGGACTAAACCCAGACACATTAGATGAAGAAATAGAAGCTGAACTGCATACAGAGGGACACACCGTCACTAAGTTCTTACGCATCATTACTAAGATTGGAACACCTAGCTACATGGTCCGCGTGCTAACTCCAGATCAGTACACTATAGATCAACTTCTAAAATTCGGAGCTTTCATATATAAACTTAGGTACAGGGTCGAACCATCAAGAACTCAACCTCCATTACCACTCCGGTGCGAAAAGTGTCAAACCTACAACGACCACTCCAGTTCCGAATGTCGCAATGAACCAAGTGCGGTTATTGTTCAGAAAACCACAACACAAAAACATGCAGCAGTCTATCCAACCCACCTAAATGCAGTCAATGTAATGACCAGCATCCTACATTCTCTTACAAATGTCCAGTCAGTCCTAAACCAGACCCTAACGATCCACATAACTCTGATTTCCTAGCAGCTCCACTACGTCTTCCTCCAAATACGGAACCAACTCCAGTCCACCCACCTCCTACCCTAGAACAAATCATTGCTTACTTGACACTCACCTTGCGAAACCTCTACCCTTTCAACAGAAACGGCATCCTTCACCAAATCACTCTTGCCGCCCGTGAAGTCTTTAAAATCCAACTCAAAACTACCTACTCCGGTCCGTATGTTTTTTCTCAATAGCACCCTTAAATTCAGAGTAAACAACAGCTTATTATCATTCACTCTTCACTTACATCATCGCACAGTACTCATAAATGTTGAATGTTGAGCTCATCTGTCTTATCATAAATACCTAGAGACGCCCCTAGGGGAGAGGATTTATCATCCACCTGTCTTATATGTGCTAAAGTGTTGTCGAGTCAATTACATTTCACCCTCATGTTTCCCATATAATATTTGATTCCACAGACCAAGTTTATGATTATAAGCAAAATGCTTATAATGTCCATGATTGGAGTTAATTAATAAATAAATAAAGATAATGAAAAATTACCTTGTAACCCTTAGACCAACCATCTATCTTTATACTTCCTTCCTGGATTCCCTTTCTCCTAATGCCTGGAATAAGGGCGTAACCCTTACATCAGGCGCTGGCCACACTTTGAGGACAGCAACCTTTGAAAATAATTCACTGATCATAACTTAACCTAGCCTAGCTGGGATTCGTTAACGTGCTTTCGAGGACGTTGTGTTGCATACGCACAAACGAGACCAGCACGCTTACGATCTCAACAGGGTTGACAGCACTTTTCATTGTTGGAGGGTGGAAGTTAATTTGAGACAGCAGTCATTGCACAGAAGATCATCTCTTTAGCCATTTTGATTCTCTTTTTAGTTTTCTTTTCCATTTAACGGGCTTCAGTCCCAGGACGGACTAATTCAATGGCGGACGGCTTTTATTAAGGACTTCCGGCTCAAGTTAGAACACCATCACCCAGCGACTATCGTACCATCCATTGATGTCGACATCATGCAAACATCACGACTACTGAACCTCGGACTCAATCTCGAACACCAGTACGCTCAACGGAAAGCAAAGAACCAACATCACCACCTAACAAAAAGCAACATGTAAATGGTCATGACTCATCAGACATGCATATTGAAGATAAATAATCTGAACAAACTGCTCCACTACATTAATTCCTTTTGAGTCCAAAATCCTAAGCAAATTCTTCAACAATTCTGTAAATATGTACCACGATAAATTAACCAAATCATTCCTACACGAAATGGAGTAATCATAAAATCACCAGATGCTAACCTCGCGACAATCATTCGCAATAAGTACAGCTTCGAAATATTTGGCAAATCCGCAACCATGACCAGCTTAACCAATCAGCGCATCAAACAGCCTCCTCCACCTCGTAAACCACTATTTCTATCAGTAGTAATCTGTGGAGTTGACTCTACCTGGATAGACCAAGAAATAGCCGATGAACTGTGACAAAAAGAGTATGAATTCATCAAAATCATTCACATCAAATGTCAGTCAGTCCCCCCCTATCTTGCTCGTGTTCTCACTCGATCACAGGAAACCATCAACGATCTACTCACACTCGGAGCATGCATATATATATATATCGTAGAAGATATCGTATAGAATCATCTCGCACTCAAGCACCTATACCAATCAGTTGTGAAAAGTGTCAGAGCTATAATTCTCATCCCACTAATCAGTGTCCTAATCAACGTAAATGTGGCTTCTGTTCTGGTCCTCACCCTACCCGACAGTGTACAAACATGCAACTCCCACCTAAATGCTCTACCTGCAATCAACCTCATCCAAATTACAGCTACCGTTGTGAAGCTCGACCTCCTCCTGAACCAACTAAACCCGACCTAGTAGTACCACTCCGTGTCACTGAACAACCACCAAACCCTGACTGTATCCAAGACAAGCATCCCATAATACAACAACATATCACCGTCGAACAGCTCTTACCCTTTGTCACTCTCACACTGCAAAATGTCCAACCATTACAACGACCACATATCCTTTAACAAATCCAAACAAGTATTCCATGTCACATTTCAAGCTACCTATTCTGGTCCTTTTGTTCGTCACAGCACCACCTACCAACTCTACGTAACTACTCAACTTACATTTCATTATAGATATAGTGATAATATTTGTTAACATCAATTCACTCTTAACGCATGAATTGCTTTTCGAATCACTTCTACTCGAGGAACAGGCACAAGCTTTCATTTTAAACGAAACTCATTTCACTAGAAACGCCAGATGCAAAATCACAGGCTATAACTTCACCCATCAAACGAGCACTATACCAGCACTGAGAGCAAATGGAGGCGTAGCAATCGGGCATAAACCTTCAGTACCTCATCGTCCTCACCACATACCTGATATGCAGCTACCTGAATATCTAATTTCCACCATATATTTAAAAAATTTATACGTTACCTTAGTGACAATCTATGTCGGACCTGGCCATCCCATTCCTCACCAATTCTTTCAGTACATTTCAGATAACTTCCGGAAGTATGTCGTCATGGCGGACATCAACATCCACAGTCGTTAAGATAGGCAAAGAGCATGCTTCACTATCTACATTACAAAACACACCACAGGTATCCTGCAGCAATTCCCAGAACCTACACGCCCCATCTCCCAAACAACTCCTGATATAGTTATTCTTTCACCCAACCTTGTCAATCGTTCCACCATAGACATCCTGGATACTGTAGGCAGCGACCATCTTCCTGTTAAGTTAACCATAAACCGACATCTTCCCAAACAACCTCCTGAACCTGCAACCCGCATTTCTACCCGATTCGACCTAGCAAACTGGAATCAATACAGAGAATTCATCACCGATCCCTTAGAAAACACGCTCGCACCTACGAATGTAGAGGAGCTATATATCAAGTTCTACATGATATTACAGAAACAGTTCAAGCCGCATCAAACAGATATATTCCGACAACTAAAAGATCCGAAACTTCCACCGCAATACCTCACTCTGGTTCAACACTCTCGTCAACACTGCAGAGACTATATACGTACTAGGAATCCGGTCTCATTGCAACAGCATCGTCAGCTTCAAAGAAAAGTTCACAATTATCTGGCAGCCTACAAACTACGTTAGAGGGTCAAAACGTGCAATAAACTACGAAATACTAATCATCCATCAAAATTTTGGAAAAGATTCAATCTATTGACAGGACAAGTGACAAAAATAGCTTACTCACTTCTACAGTACAACCAACCAGTTTCGACGGACGTAGAAAAAGCCAATACATTCGCGTTGTACTTACAGGAGATATTTACACCACCATACACATGGACAGAAAACACACTGCAAGTCCTTGAACCTAGGATCACAAGTACTGCAAACCAGGATCGATCATTGCATCAACGAAGCGCAGCCTCTCACTGAACCAATCACCGTAGAAGATGTCATCTCCATTAATATACGAAAGAAAAATACAGCTCCAGGCATGGATGGAATTACGTACAGACACATCAAAGAAGCACCATATAGACTTTTCATACTGATAGCAGCCATTCATTCTACGCACCCGCTATATACCGGCGCAATGGAAGACTTCCAAAACATTAATGTCCCTAAAACCTAACAAACCACCCGAATCCGTTTCCTCATATCGTCCTATTCAGTTAACTTCAACGCTCAGTAAAATCCTGGAACGTAACATCGCTAAACGCCTTCACACCCACCTACATGATCACCACCTTCCCGACCACCAAGCAGGATTCAGACCAGGCTACAGTATCCAGGATCAACTACTAAGACTCACCCACCACATCACCAATCATTTTAATAGCTGTAAACCTTCCACCCTTGTGCTCTTTGACCTAAAAAAAGGTATTGATAATGTCTGGCATCATGGCTTACTGCATAAATTACGACAGCTTCATCTCCCCCTTGCATATCTTCGATACGTATACAATTTTCTCACCGGCCGACTCGCCTATGTTCATATAAATAATATTAGTTCTTTCCCCATTTTCCTTCACACTGGTGTTCCACAAGGATCCGCTCTGTTACCTCTACCTTACATACTATTCTGTACAGATCTAGTAGATAGCATGTACGTAAAATACGTCAAAACAGTGTTGGCAACTCTAGAAAATTATAATTTGATTAAAAAATGCTAGTTGGCAACACTTAATTATGTCAGTGTGAAATCCCACACCCCCACATCCATGTTTCATTTATGAGGCAACAGTATGGATCTCTAGAGAGCGATACGTAAAGGGATGGTGAAGGTAAGGGCCACAGCCTTCGTTACTATACTATCCCGGCATTCGTCTGGTGAAAGTGTTGTTGAACCATTGGCGAACCTCAGCCAGGGTAGTCGGCTTTGGGTTGTTACTCCTATAGTCGCTAAATGGAAAAAGGAAACTACTAGGCACTTTAGGGCATCTTTTCATACCCGCGCTTGTACGTTGCTTGCGTTAATGTGTTATTACGCTATGTTTACCTCCTTTTGGGTTTAAGCTACAATCCAATGCCATTTTTCTACCAATTGTGCAAGTATTTAACTAGTTTCTCATCTTATATGTACTTGACCCGTATCTATGTGGTTTCCCATTGGATTTGTAGAATAAGTGGCTAATGAGCAGATCTATTAATTATGTTTACGTTCTGCAGATACCTTGTGATTTGCATTTCCTAGTGATTGGCAATATACGAATTTAGAATTGTAGCTTATGTGTTAAGTCATATTAGCATTTACATGATAGTGTGTCACACTGCAAATTGTTACTAGCCTGCACGCTACGATTATTGTTTGTTGGTGACATTTGCAAAGCCGTTTTTTTAGAGCGATGACATTTAAATGGCACTATATTAGCGATGTTCACTTTTATTTATCTATTATACGTATTTAGGCTTGTAATTAGTGTTCTGACATGTTTAATGTTTTTACCTTACTCTTTTCTTTTCCCTCTTTCTGTTTTGTTTCCAGTTTCAGGTCATACTTATGATTTAATTGCAATTTGCTTAGCGACAGACTTACATTGATATTGTTTTATTGATATGGTGTTTTGACATGTTGTTATTCACATTTTACCCTTATTTTGTATGGCTCTATACGATGATGAACCATTTTTACTTTGCCTCTTGGCGGAGAGAAGCAGAGAGAGTGGGATGTCCTTCCACGAGAAAGCTTTTCAGTACAACTTTATCCATTGTAGTACGCAGTGGGTTTGTGTTAAGTATTTCTTCTTTGTGTGCTTGCGAGAGAGAGAAAGAGAGCGGGAAACTCTGACGAGAGAACTTTGAAAAGAGAACTTTAAAGAGCAAATGAATGACTGAAAGCAGAAGAGTCAGTTCAAAGGATAAGGAGAGGGGAGATGCGAGCAGCAGACAGGTATTGGCACGAACGTAACACGAAAGGATCCTGCTTTTCAAGAGGACTTTGCCACTTTCTATGGAGGGATTATTTTTTGTTCCCCATTTCTTTTGTTACTGTTACCCGTTCAACATTCTCATATCTTTAGGCTCAACTGGTTTCTGTTGTGTTCTAATGTGTTGTATTTCTTGGAACTCTTCTTTTTCTTTCTTTTATTTTACTTTTCCGGAAATGTGTTTTATGCTCCATAGTAGAAAGAATTGATAAAATAGGGCATGCGAGACTTCCCTATGTTATTGCTAACAAAGGGCTATTCACTCTCCACCAAAGTGGAAGAGTGTAAAGTCTAGATTGGGATGTCATGAATAATGGTATTAGGTCATTGTTCGTGAAAGATTGTGATGGGCTTCGGAAAGATTAATGATCATCTGCAATGTCAGTTGGACAATCGTTCGTTATTAACGTAAGTGTGTGATAAATGACTTGAGTTTGGATGTTAAGTTTGATATGACAAGTCACAAACCAGAATGAATGATGGTTATTAAATCTGTTAGGGTGAGAAGCTCGCATTCATGGCTGTATTTCGAATGTGTCGGATGAGGAGGCGGCCGCTGAGTGACTGGAAAATAAAAGCTTCGTAACGACAACTTACTAACAAGGGAAGTGTCATACCATCTAATGAAACTGGAATAAGATGAATGATCGTCTTCAACGTATCCTACCCGAAAATGAAGAAAATAAATATATGTTGTTGAAATGCTATGTTACTGACAAGTAGAATGTGTCACTGTTACATTGTATATTGATTTTGGTTCAGATCGTGGATTTCCACCTACGTTCGTTCTAGCTTGCGGATGATAGCTTTTTCACTGCAGGCAAGCAAGCAAGCAACGAGATCGTGTATATATGTGAGTTGCGTCCCAGTCTTCGAGGGCATGTCGCCATGCGATGTTCAACATTATATGTAACCCCGTGCAGGCATCGAACGGGGGACCTATTTGGTGGAGGGATATACGATACTGCAAGGGCAACTAAAACTGCAAATAGGAACATGAACTTTGTATGCCTGTATTGGATGGGTGCAGAACATCTATCGGCTTTGCTAAAAGTAGACTCGGGTGTTTCCTAAAGCAGAATAGTTTAAGCAGATGGCACAATACTATTTTCGTTCATGGAATAAACTTGTTGAATGTTGCTAGCTCAATCAAAAATAGCATACTAAGCGGCAACAAATAACAGCGTTAGTGTTCGTAAGGAATTGGCTGGTGTACTCATATGTTTGTGAATGGCGGTTGAGCAAGGAAGACACTATAAATATAAAATATTATTTCTCTGTTTTTAAAAACCTTTCGATGGGTTTAGCACCCTCTGGCTACCAATGCTGAAAATCCCTGAATACGGTATTTTCCTTGGGAATGTTGTAAAATCGTCAAACGAGTAAATATGTAATGCCAAATTCATAGGAAAAGATGAATATAGTCATCAGAACATAGAACAATGCTTATAATGCAATTGGTAATGTACACTACCGGAAAATAAAATCCCTGGTAAAGGCGATGACCGTGGAATGGAGTGTATTTTCATCGCTTGCCAACCTATTGCGAATAGTAAAGCATAGATGTAGAAAAAAACTAAGAGAAACGTGTTCGATCATACTGCGCTGTGTCCAACCTTCATAGTTAAAAAGTCACAAGCTGACCACCGGACATTAAGATGTGCATGAAAGATAATGGGTGTATCTTCCTTGTTTATTAACCGATGACAACACTGAAAGCGTGGATAATTTAATAAGTGTTCTCAGGCGTACTGTCAGCTGGCAACCCCTCCTAAAAACTCACAAGTCGCCCATAGAGAAATGACACGGAAAATGAATAAGACAATTGGTGTATCTTTCGTGTTTACGAAGCAAGTTTAAAATGTCAAGCGAGGATGTATATTGAAATAAAAAATGAACCTTCCTTAACGGAATATGGCCCAATTCCACCTGCAGGCTAAATGTGTCCAACATGGTGAAGGATCATTGTAGATAGGTCATATACGTTACAAGGTATGAACAGCAAGCTTGGGTATGAGTATTGCGCTTTTTACTACAGGTTTAGTTGTATGCAGGGGATCTCTGTACACTGCAAAATGGGAAAATCACAGCGGACATATTGGCAATATGGTTTATTAAGATTTATATTACATGAGTATCCTATCGTTGAGAATGTTACTTTTGAATTAAAGTAATTAAAGATCCAATTTAAGAATACGAATAATAATCATTCTGTAGATGAACAAGTTGGCAATACCAGCGTTGTGCAATGGCAATAGTTTCATGCATCTGTAATAAAGCTACGACAGCATTTGCTTGTTCAAAGACTTACCTGATTAGTCAAACTACTCACCTGTGTATGTAATAGTAGAATAAACAATTGAACACACTAATAGCTAGCAATAGTGGAAATACAGCTGAGAAAGTGGACTTTCCCGTATTCAAATATTCGAAATAAATGTCCGAGGCATTGGTAATGATATGACGGGTGTCTTTAATACATAGGCAGATCCATAGAGTAATATTGTACCACGTATATGGATGGTTAATAGGCGATTGGACAAACAGACAAGAATTTAGACTTGGTCATGTGATTGGCAGGACATGAAATTTTATTATACCAAGCACAAATATGCATCTAGCATTTGGTAACTAAACATGCATATAGATTTGTAATTGGTCGATAGGGGAAATGGTAAGCGGATAGCACTTTTGTAGAATGAGTGCAACGTAGCACAGATAGTTTTTTTAGCCAACATACGCCAACGACGCCTGTCACTTTCGGTGAGGATAAAAAGTAAGGCAGATGCTGGAGTTAGCAACATGGCTCGATAACGCAAACATCCCAAACGTCAGCTACGAATACAAAGTTGCCATATGGAAATGATGTACACTACGTAGTCCTGGGTGTACCACACGTTCGCAATTGATTAATGTTTATTGTAATTTCATTGCCTAATACTAAAAAACGATCAAAGTGCAATGGAGCTTGTTGATTGACTGGTTATTGCTATAAAGCATCGTCTACTACAGGCATCGAACCCAGTTCCATAACACGATGACGACTTGTACCTGTTCAGACTCACACGTGAGTGCAAATTGCGTCCTACAGACCATTGATAATTGGACGCCCTGCTTTCCGGTCGCTTGGATCTACTGTTATGCAGGTATTCCACTGGAAGATGGTGATGAGGAACCTGCCTGTACCAGCCTTTCAGCAGATGATACAAGAGATGAAGTTTTGTAGACGTTAGAATTTCTCGATACATATTCAATTTCCAATATTCTTGTTGCAATGCATCCTGAGCAAGCCATCACCATAGATCACTTTATACGTACCTATATGGAGATGATTGCTAATGACGATCATGTATAGGCCATCTACGATGTGCTGTGGACAAAGGACTATGAACTTGGCGCTTCACTATCAACTCGGGATCAGGATTAAGAAATGAAACACAGCAAGTGAAATCAAACAAAGTTCTTTATTGTATAATTACCAAATACAGTGTTTGACGTACAATATAAAAGATGCTGGTGACAAACAGTTACAAGAGGGTATACATGACAACATAGTGCAATACCCAGTTGCATAACAAACAAGATACCAGGCTTTATATAAACTAATTAGTGTAGTACCATCCCCAATACAACGTTGAGTGCCACATGAGACCCGTCACATGGAAAGTCTATTGTTCTGTAAACATACTACACTTGGTTTTGGTAAATACTTTTAAACATGGATACAAAAAATGATTCTCACCTGAACAAGATAAAATGTGCTGCTACAGCTAACGAACGTGTCACTAATTGCAGTATGCACTCATTAGGAAACATGGTGTTGAATATAATCAATGCTACAAATAAAGTGTTTACCCAGTAAAGAACATTTAGTGTCTATCGATATACACTAAGCTGACCAGTACACAGGTATTCGTACACAGGTAATTGTATTAAAATAGCGTTCCAGTACTCTAAGTTTGTAATAGTTATGAATTGTTTACTATAGTCTAATCACCACCACCAATGTAAAATGTATATAATAGATAAGTATTCCAATAAAAGATAAACATGCGTTTCCTTCCGTGTTTTCCTAACTTCGATATCAATAGGGAACTGTCATATATTGTTTTCTCAATACGATTTAATTTGCGACGCTTGTGTTGTTGCACAACAGCATGGCGTTTCACCTGAGATTTACAAACGACACGAAAGTCAGCCTTTCGCAGGATACGATTAAATGTAACGATTTGTTTACCTTTATACGTACCTTTCCCTACTTTGAACATATCCTTAAATGTGATCTTTTTGAATGTTCGCTGATCTAGAGTTATACCACGAATTTTGATCACATGGTTCAGTTGTTCCGTAGATACATCCTTTAGTTCGTAAAAGTAATTTTTAGGGCCTCCAGCTGTGAAACGACGCATTGTACAGCCTGCAGGCACTTCATCCTTAAGCTGACCTAGGTAATCTCCAGCGGGAGCAATGGTGGTTCATTACAACGTCGAACGTAGATAACACTATCGGTATCCCAATACAGAAGTCGAGCTATACCGACAGTACTTATTGCCTCATACAGTCGTACTCTCGCCCAAGATGAAATAAAAGCTGCAAGCACAACATTGCTAAAGGCGTATGGGGTATTGCATGATTCCAAATCCCGATAGGTAACAAGAAGTTTACTCCCTATTAGATTTACATGTTGAATTTCCAGATGGGAAGCATAGACAATTTCATTAAACTCTTGGGTTGTTGTAACAACCTTTGTTTTCGGAGGATCACACCTTTGCGCCCATTTGCCAAGCAAGGAGTTTTAAATATATTTTTGCAATGAATCGAAGACCTTCGTTTTTGTTAATGTTATCATATCTAGTTGAATTCCCTCATGATTAAAATAATCCTGAATATATTGTTGTCTATTCTCTTCACCTTGACAATTCTCAGGAAAGCTGGAGGCTTCCTGCTTCATTTTAAGAAAGGTTCCGCTTTATTCTACTAGTAGACTAATAGGAAGGAAACAACTACAGAATAGTATGTCCACCCTAGGATAAATTAATTAATTTGGAGGGTGGCAACATGTAAATGTGTTCGTGTGATAAAACAAAACATACCGGTGTATTTGTTTCCTTCCTATTAGTCTACTAGTAGAATAGTGGGTTGAGGGCCAGGTGCTGCAGAGCAAGCACTGTCACTGGGACACCTGCTCTTTTGTTAAAGACTATGGTAAAAACGTAACCTAAGGCAAGAGGTTTTGCTCTTTTGAATGCCAATCGTTGTTGGGAAGCTGCTGTTGATGAAAAACAAGTTCTTTGATCATTAGGTTTATTGATTTTCCAGGTGGGGAAAGATTGTATGAAAGGATGTGTCTATATAATCTTTTCCTAAGGGTCTTTGTATTTGACATAAATGTCGACCGCTGTTTTCCTCTATCCACCTAATTAATGCAACATTCTGTTCAGGGTTTAATGATTCTAAAGGTATTTGTTTCTGAATGGGCCTAATTAATGCAATATTCTGTTCAGAGTTTAATGATTCGAAAGGTATTTGTTTCTGAATGGGACTAGGAATTATTGCTGATACACTGCTAACCATAGATCATTAGTTTGTTTAATCAACGCCAGAGGCCACCAGCTTGCATGTCCCTTTACATAAAATTTGTATAAGATAGCTTTCGTTCGCGTCCGCGCTTCTGTCAGATTCGCCGGTCGGTGTGACAGTAGTTCTGTTTGTACTAACATTGCGAAGTGGGAAGACCCGCTCCATCATTGTGTAAAACACAATACTCTTTGTTACACGTTTACTTGTGACATTACATTGCTGTTCCTTTGAAGTCATGGAAAATCCTATTGCTGTTTTGCTTGCTACGCAGGAAATGCAAGGGTATGATGATCCTGAAACTGTTCTTGAATGCTGGAGATCCCTGTGCTACTACAAACTGCTAGGATTCCAAGCCGTCGAATCTGATCCTGAAATGTTACTGCATTATCTCTATTATTTTTGGAACGACGAAGAAGTCGTTTTACAATGTTGTGCAATTGCCCAGGACATTCTCGAGCTGCTTATTACGGATTCTTCGAAAGTGTTGAGAGTATAGAACTGGCTTGGAGTTACTATATCAACTTGATACCGGACTACGATGGTTTCATTTCACAGGAAGCTAGTGAATTTTTTGGGTTTTCTCCCTGTTCGACTAATGGTTGTGGTGATATTGACTCTGATAGTGATGATGTGTGTAGTGTTCTGGCACCCGATACTAGTGATGTTTATGTGTGTGAACATGTCCAACATAGTGCTACGAATATGGATGTGACACAGTGGAAGTGTGCAATGTATGGCGCTGGCCCGGACCCTCAATTTGATATTATTTCTGAGAAACCCAAGTCCTATCCGAATTTCCCTCTTCGCGGTCGTGAAATAACAATTCGCCCTATTGTAATCACTATTCGTGATCCTGAGGCGTTTGTAACAAATCTGTTTCAGTTTGCCATGGACAAATTACTACGCGATGTTGATCCATCCTGCAAAGTCATATTTACTCTTGAGAGCTTCCACTGCACAGTACGAAAGCCTGTATACATATTTTTCCAATTACTGTCACATCTTCCGGCAGACAGTATGCTTAGAAAAATCGAAACTCGAACGAGGAATTCTTGTTAGGTGATAATATTACCATTCGGGTTGTTATTACGGATCCTTATCGAGGGCAGGGACGGCGTAGTATTAATAAGCATTTACCCTTGGCAGACTATCTACAAAATGACGTAATTAATGTGGATATTGTCCCTCACTGTCTTTCGAGAGCGTTGGCATTAGGCGTACTACGCGCAAATAACGAATATCAAAAAGTTAAATATATGCAAACGCATACGGAACACTGGCGGGCCAAAGCAGCCGAGTTGTTTTATTTTGCAGGGGTTAATTTAAGTCAGCATAATGGGGGTAGTTTAGAGGACGTAAACGAATTTCAAAAGCATTTTGGTAATAAATATCAAATTATTGTATACGGAAGGGTCTCCAAAAGACGCCAGTATTAAAAATGTATGTTTGTCCCTCAGCTCGCATGAAAATCTTTTTACGATATGAAAATAATCACTATGATGTTATTAAAACGGTATCTGCCTTTTTAGGTAGTAGAGAGTATTGTGACTATTGCCTTAATCCGTATATGGAGCTTCGGTTTCATGAGTGTGAATATAAATATAAACTATGTGAGTCGTATCATCCCGATACCGCAAGTTCCGATGAAACAAAACAATATTGTGACAAGCGTAATCGTACCTTTGTCAATCAAACATGTTTCGATAGACATGCTACCATAGCAAAACGTAAATCATTATGTAATCATGTTTAGGTATGCGCGCAGTGTGGCGTAAAACTTGATTGGCGCAACATGTTTGTGATGAAAACTATTGTAAAAGGTTTGGAGAGTATGTACATGAAAGCCATATTTATTATGTTAAACCTGAGCGTCCTAAGCGTGTGGAAGATCTTCTATACATTGTCTATGATATTGAGACCATGCGCATGGATGCTAATGACAAGTGTGAGAATGAATTGGTGGCTAATTTAATTTGTGTAACGCATCGATGTCATAAATGTAAAGATATTCATGACAGTACCCATAGATGTAATGTTTGCGGTAATGCTTATTGTTCTCGTGACTTTACATTTTATACTATGGAGCCGTTTATTACACATGTGTTAGAGCAGGGTCCTAAGTTTACGCTAGTGGTTGTTCTGACACATAATGTCCATGGATTTGATAATATTTGTTGCCCTGAAATATTGGAACAGCAGCAAATCGTACCGGAAATACTTACAAGCGGTCACAAAATTATGCAGTTAACAGTAAACAACATTATATTCAGAGACACGTTCCTGTTTATGGCGGTTCTATTAGCAGACCTCCCGAAAACGTTAGGGCTGGACGAATCCTTGCGCAAGGGAGACTTTCCACATCTCTAACACCCCCAGGAATCAAAAATATTTTGGATTATATCCCGACTTGGATTATTACGATCTAGGAAGTAAATCGGACAAAGATGCCGAGGCTATTACACTATGGCATAAGCAATCTGTCAAAGGGAAGAAAACATTCGACTTTCAGCGTGAACTGTTGGCCTATTGCCAAAATGACGTTCGTATCCTCACATTGGCACAGATTCAGTTTTCCAATTTGATTGAGCGTACAACAAATGGTCTTCAATGCTTTTTGCATACGTGTACTAAAGCGGCTGGCGCGATGATGTTTTATCGAACCCAGTACCTTAAAGAAAATACCATCCCTGACATTCCATCATTAGGGTTTCATCATGGTACTGATCAGAGCAAGCAAGCAAAACTTTGGCTTAGGTATATCGAATATACACTTAACGTCAAGTTGCAAAGCTATGAACGCGGTGGTGAAGCTCAGTTTAAACAGTTCAAAGTAGATGGTATTCCTAGGATAAAAATACCCGTACTGCACATGAGTATTATGGTTGTTACTACCATGGGCATCAATGCCTAACCCAACTCAGAGATTTAGCTATAGATAAACAAGGGCGTAGTCTCAATAGTCGATATGCTGACGCAATGGCTAGGGAAGATTTTCTGCGTCAGACATGTAATGTAAATGTTGTGTCCATCTGGGAATGTCTGTGGCACAAACAGGTAAAGACTTCTCCCGCCTTACAGACATTTCTTCACGATCACTGTTAAGATATTGAAGAACACCTCTGTCCAAAGGATGCGTTTAAGGGCGGACGAACTGAATGTTTTCAAAGCCTTTACGAATGCATTGAAACGGAACAAATAGACTTTGTGGATTTTACTTCCTTGTATCCATTGGTCATGGCTACCCGTCCACTTCCGGTTGGACCTGTAACCGTGCATAAAGGCATCGACATGCCCGATCCTAGTCAGGTTCACGGTTTAGTCTTTTGCAAAGTCCTTCCTCCAACAGATCTAGCCATTCCCATATTACCATACAATGCCCATAACAAACTACTGTTCGGTTTGTGTAGAACGTGTATGGAGACGTTACATACGGCGGATTGTACTCATACGGACGAAGAACGAGCTATCAAAGGTGTTTTTTTACACGCCCGGGCTCCATGCTGCATTAGAGGCCGGTTATAATATTCTGAAAACGTATGAAATTTGGGAATCAGAAATGTCAGTGGACTTGTTTAAGGGGTACATAAGTACCTCTCGCCTTTCCTTTTCCTTTGAACTGACTCTTCTGCTTTCAGTCATTCATTTGCTCTTTAAAGTTCTCTTTTCAAATTTCTCTCTTCAGAGTTTCCCGTTCTAAGCAAATTGCAATTAAATCGTAAGTATGACCTGTAACTGGAAACAAAACAGAAAGAGGGAAAAGAAAAGAGTAAGGTAAAAACATTAAACATGTCAGAACACTAATTACAAGCCTAAATACGTATAATAGATAAATAAAAGTGAACATCGCTAATATAGTGCCATTTAAATGTCATCGCTCTGAAAAAACGGCTTTGCAAATGTCACCAACAAACAATAATCGTAGCATGCAGGCTAGTAACAATTTGCAGTGTGACAAACTATCATGTAAATGCTAATATGACTTAACACATAAGCTACAATTCTAAATTCGTATATTGCCAATCACTAGGAAATGCAAATCACAAGGTATCTACAGAACGTAAACATAATTAATAGATCTGCTCATTAGCCACTTATTCTACAAATCCAATGGGAAACCACATAGATACGGGTCAAGTACATATAAGATGAGAAACTAGTTAAATACTTGCACAATTGGTAGAAAAATGGCATTGGATTGTAGCTTAAACCCAAAAGAGACAAAAGGAGGTAAACATACGTAATAACACATTAACGCAAGCAACGTACAAGCGCGGGTATGAAAAGATGCCCTAAAGTGCCTAGTAGTTTCCTTTTTCCATTTAGCGACTATAGGAGTAACAACCCAAAGCCGACTACCCTGGCTGAGATTCGCCAATGGTTCAACAACACTTTCACCAGACGAATGCCGGGATAGTATAGTAACGAAGGCTGTGGCCCTTACCTTCACCATCCCTTTACGTATCTTGCTCTCTAGAGATCCATACTGTTGCCTCATAAATGAAACATGGATGTGGGGTGTGGGCTTTCACACTGACATAATTAAGTGTTGCCAACTAGCATTTTTAATCAAATTATGATAATTATCTAGAGTTGCCAACATTGTTTTGACGTATTTTACGTACATGTTATCTAATAGATCTACCTACCATACCACTTAATATAATCCATCAGTACGCCGAAGACATAATTCTTAGCAACAGCCCAAACTATCCAACCGATAAACAACCTTACAGACTGCTATTGATGCTTTTAGCAACTAGTGCTCCAAATGACAACTAACAATCAATGCTGACAAAATCCAAACAAGTTTTTCTTCTTCCAAAATAACGCTCCCGTTTTCAGCGCAACCCATCACGCCTACGACTTCATGTACAAGGTACAACAATCCGGCCTTCGCATACTGTAAAATACTTAGAACTGACATATCTTCTAAAACTATTAACTGTCGCAACCTGGGGTTTACCCCCCAGAACCATTCTAAACACTTTCTAAAGCTTTCCTTCGCCCAGTATTAACACATGGGCACAACGCATGGCTTGCCGGACCAATATCATTCTACAGAAAACTGAAAGTATTTAAAGAACTCGTCTTTCGAATTGCATTTAGAATTGAACTCCCTAGTTCCACAGCTGATCTCTACGCACGAATTGATTTACCCCATATTGTCTTTCATGTAGAAACACTACGTACCCGCTATATCACTCAATGCTATGAAACCTACCATCCATTACTCTTGGACACCTTCCATGAAGATTCGAAATACGATCCGCAACGCCCAACTCTACAAGATAATCCAGTCTCCCTCTTAATCAGTATCTGCCTCAAAACCATCAACCACAACGACCCTGACATACTACACCTTACCCCTTTCTCTCACCCACGTCCACCTGGTCATATCATGCCATCAAATGCACTGTAATACATCTTGAACGCTTAGGGCTCACCTCGTATCTCATTAGTCCTCGAATCGTCCCGGGGACAGAAGGTATTATGCATTCGTTAATACTAACTTCCCTAACTGTTGTGTTCGTTGCGTGCATGCACTTCATTAGTATATAATGAATAAAACCTTACCTGATATATAATTACGATGAAAAATCGTAATATTCACCCGAAACAAGAATAAAGTATTGTGTTCCCTTTACAACCCCAAGACAAACTCTACTTTCCCAAGCTCCACATTCCATTCACATCTCACCCCAATAAAAGGGCGTAACCCTATAAATGGGTAACAGTCACTGCCTCACCGTGGCTGACTAATAAATAAAAAATCACTTATTAGAATGTCCACTAGGAGATCTCAACTCGGTAAAAATCGATTATTGGTCTCGCCGGCCAATCAAAATAAGAAGGCACTTTTTTGAAATGGGTAATGCTCTTATCAGAGCTGTTACCATTAACTAATTCAATTTTATGCCCCTCCCAACTACTACCAAATACCAAGTGCTTTCTGATTTTTGAAAGGCAATGCTATTATCAGAGATGTTACCATAATCTAATTCAATACTAAGTGCCCTGTTTCTTCACCCCCTCTCTTTATAATGATGTATATATCATTGATTCCTTTCGTTTCATTTGTTTGTTTGTTCAGTTCTAGTTATTCGTCTAAGGGAAGCTCACATTCATTCGTTTCGTTTTGTTTCTTTTTTCACTTCTGGTTATTTTTATTCGTTTGTCATTTGTCTTGCCTAATGTTAATGGAACGTTTTTGAATCTACTCCTAACTTGCTCTCCTGATAATGTCCACCTGACCTCAAATCCTCACTTGTACCCCCGCCATGACGTCAAGAATCAAGTCATATCCTGCATCTCGTCAATGACCTTCTATCGGCATTGATCAAGTCCTCGCTTGTAACCACACCATAACGTCAATGATCTTGCACAATCCTTTGCTCATCTCAGAGAGGAATGAACCCTTACGCAACTGAGCCACGCTAAACCACCGCCATTTTGTTGCAATAGTTTACCTACCAACATAGTACAATATATTTAAACTCCCCAAACTGAGGTCAGCTCAATCAAACATCTTGCTTAACAGCACAGTGTGTCAATGACCACTATCACATGATGGGAATTTTCAAACGGACTTCCCCCGCCCCAACTTACCAATGTTGGATGACTTCACCGCAACCACGAACAAGCCCAATTTTCTAACGATATTACACACTGGATTACGTCATCACTCGCCATATTATTTTAGCAATGAATGTACAAACATCTGCCAACAACGCAGGTTAGTGACCACCTCACGTGATGGCGTAAGGTTGCTTATGTAACCCGCAATTTTCTATCGATGTTACAGACTGGAATACGTAATCATCATTTTTCCCGCCAAAATTCATCCACGATCTAGTACAAACATCAGCGTTAGGTGAACAGCATAGGTCAATCAACTAACAACTCAACTGAGCCACGTCTGCTATGACGTCATCACCGAGTTTTTCCGTATTCTTGTACAAACAGCGTTAGGTTCCCTCCTTATATTGCCAACTCACCATTGTATCTTGTGGGTTATGCAGTCCGCAATTTTGTAACGAGTCCGACCTATATCTACTTCTGTGCATTTACTGTGAAAGAATCCTTGGGAAAAACACAATCAAGTTTAACACTTTATTTGCCTATGTCCTTCCCGTAGAAGGACATGTTATTTCTACACTTCAACATGCTTCAACGATGAACAACTTGTTTGTAATCAAACAGAGCTGGCCGCGTTTGCCTATGTCCTTCAAGTAGAAGGACATGTTATTTCTGTACTTCAACATGCTTCAACGATGAACAACTTCTTTGTAATTAAACAGAGCTGGCCGCGTGTTGACAACAACATGAAGTTTCATATTTTATCACCAGATTGATACAACATCACTTGAATAAACATCGGTTTGCCCATATGGACCGAAATTGATCAATATTGATATGTTACCGACATGGAACGATATTGTTCTACGACGAATGCTTTATTTTTAAGTTTAATTTATTAATTATGAACAAAAAGTTTTGTTGAAAATCGATTTATTCTTTACACAATGCTTACTATAGTTTTAGAAAATAGGAAAATCAATGATACCGATAACCGATGTCGATCCAACATCGATCGACGTGGGCTCAAGTGGGCCGCTCTCCCGCCCACATTAGCGACGTGGGGCGATATGAGTCCCATGAGCGGCCAACGTTAATGTGCTACTGGGGTTGCTAAGTTTTATCATGAAATATGACACCGGTATCCACCAAAATGTATATCTCTTCATAAATTAGATTTGTCCGGAAATAAATAGAAGTTTTTCCGATATAAATTGTTGAAATAATGCTGTAAAAAGAAAGTATTTTCACTTGACGAGGATGCGCGCGCCCCCTCTCTGGATGCACCACTGGACTGATATCATTGTTCAACTTTTACATCTGCTTCAAAAGTAAGAAAATAATATGAAAGTAAATTCGAGACGATACACGAGACGAGAAATTAAGCACATATTTTCGAGACGAGACAGGCACATCTTTTCGAAACGAGACAAGCTTATCTTTGCGACACGAGATGAGACAATCACATCTTTTCGAGACAGAACAGAAGTTTTACGAAACGATACGAGACAGGCTGAAGTCTCGTCTTGTGGGCAACACTAGATTCCATATGTCGAAAACTGAAACACCCCTAACGTATGGGGTAGATGACACTGTAGTGGCATTCTGACTGGCACAACTGTTCAGAAAGGAATGATTTCAAGTTAAACTGATAGCCTGCGTAGAAACAAATCCAAATGGCGCAACTTGGCGACGCACGTCTGGCTGACTGACCTTTCAGGCAGATAGAGAAATGTGAAGACGCATTACATCGGCCTAAGAAATAACAGCATTTAATACAGAGGTTCGTACATGGAAAATTCTAGGAAGGCGGAGGATTACACGGAACGTCGGATTACCAAGGCATCATATTACACGGACTCCAGTGTAATTAGCAATAGAAATGAAAAATAGTTCGACGTTTCTCAAGTGACATTCGTATATTTGCGAAAGCAAGCTTGTGAAGAATGATCGTTTAAAATTCCTTTGAATTTGTTTTTCATGTCTTAAAGCACATGATCTACTTTTCAAAGTGAATCACAAACAGCTGAAACCGGGTGACTTTTGGTGACACGGTGACGCGCGCTAACCCGGACAAAGGTGACCCGATGATCCGATCCAAAACTTGAACCGATTAACCAGGTCTTAACAAGTTGATTTTCGTGTTCTGGGGTAACACCTCCGGCCCCGGTCAACCCTGAAAGAAACACTGTTCAAGGGCATGCAACAATGCTTACTTTGCCCTCTGGGCCACCTGCAGTAAATCCGGTGGCCAGGCCGAGCCTCTAAGACTAGGCCCGGTGACCCGTTTCACAGTTCTGATGAGAACTATTGTGTTCTCCGCTTCAACTAATACCATATTTTTTTAAATCAGTATTTCATTGCGGGAATACCCGGGACGGGGAAGTGGGGGTGGGGTGGAAATTAACGAAAAATACTCCAGAAAAGTTCTAAAGATGTCTATGGAACGTAGTCAAAACGAGATCAAAACAACAACTGGAGATACACAAATACTCCCCTTCCTGAAAGGTAAAAAAAAGTTGAAATTGTACTCATTAATGTTTTAGGATATATTTAGTTGAGCAATATCATGCCAAGTCAAAACCTATTTTTCACAAAGAAATTTATAATCTATTACTGTACTGCCGTTGTGGTTGCTGCTTAGACCAACAACTTTCGTGTAATATCGAACGGATAACGTTTGAGTCGAAGCCCTTGAGTCACCGAGAGACTCGTGATGTTCTCGAGAGGGAGAGTGAGGAGTGAAGAAGGCGTGGAAGAATCGCATGCGACAGGAGACAGCTTCATCAATAAAGCCAGCTGGGTGACTGCCCACCAACCAATCTGAAGTAGAAACGATCTTCAACATAAATTACACAGCCAATCACGAGTTCTTACAGATATGACGCGAAAGCTGAACATGTTAAGGGAGTTGGGTCAAACAAGCAGAAAATATATATACACTTCTCTTAAATCGCCTTGGATAAGCAATGAAAAAGAATAGGGGACAATTTCATAAGGCGCAACAAGCCGTTATCATTTAATTGCAAGAAAAGAAGTCCCATAGATCTATCATATGTTTTTCTGTGAGACTTACCCCGTAATGATGAAAGTGGAAGTTTATTTATTGCATTGGATTGATATACAGTGTCTAATGAAACAATGGCACTGAACAAGCACGCGGGTTTCAGTTTGCTGCTGGACACACTACCTTATGTTTTCTAGGGTTTCCCTCAGTTTCACCAAGTGAATGCCGATACAAAACTTACACAAAGTTTTGGCCCCAAAAGAGTGCTCGCCGATGAATATCTTCTGACATGTGACATATTTACGCTATAGCTGGGTGTCTGCCACATAAATATAAAATAAAACGAACATATCAACAGTTACAAATTTTACACTACGATAGTTAAAATGCGACTAAACTTCTAATTTCGACTTAGAAAAGTATTCAGTATTATTATTAGTAGGACTACTATTAACATATCCGTTATTCAAACATGAATTAAAAGTGTTTCTTGAGCAAGTAGGAGAGCTATTTTCAAATTTTCGCATTGCAAGAGAGTTTTGATGCAGCGAAACATTATTAAAAAAAAAAACAAAAAAAACGCTGGTTCTCTACATGAAGGAGGCGCATATACCTAAAGATCTAATTTTAATATTGTCGAGTCACTTTACCGATTTAGCACATGCACTATAGGAAGTTATTATACATGTAGGGTTGCATGTTAAAGTCTGTAAAAACGTAGAGATAACAAAAGCGAAATACCATTTTTCATATTACCTTAATTTTGTGTATGATCCTTCTAGTTTCTGATAATTTGTTCCTGATAACGGTCGTTTCCTTACGTAAAAAAATTAAAGGTTTAATAGTGCCTTTATTTATTTTATTTTTGGACAGTTTTAGACAGTACAGAAAGAAAGGAAGTTTATCATTTTCTAAAATGTATGTACATATGAACACTTTAACTAAGAAATTTGGAAGAATTCTACTATATCATAATTCTTGAGTTATGGCATTTTTATCGTTGATCTTAATATCTTCAAAAATCTTAGGCTCCTACTTACTTTATTTTATTAATTGGTTTTCATTGGTATTATTATGGTGTCTGATTATTAAGACTTGAATAGAATTGTGTTCAACTTTTGAAATGTTCTAAAAATCGATCGAAGCAAAAAAGGTGACAGTAAAACTGCATTTCCTTAATTCAATTCATATTTTTTCTTCTTCCTTATAGGCCTATTAATGACAATCATGTCTTCATTTGTGTCCTTAACTATAATTGTTTTCTTCATCTTACTTGTTATTAATATCATGAATTAATGAAAAATGTAATCATAGTTCTGATTATAGGTGGTTGATTCTACATTCTCGACACTTCGAACGAGATTCCATATAATGATTGTAGGGTGGCAGAAACATTTCAAACTCAAACATAATTATATTCGTGCACTTCTTGAGTGCTTAGTTCTGTAGTTATTTGGAATCTCTTCAGCTTTTGAATATTTTTGGAACCCCTAGCCAATATATATTTTACCGACATGTATAGGTCTAATCATGCAAAAACATAACAAACTGTACAACAATGTCAGAACTTACCATTTAAATCCGCTATATTAAAAATTAAGTACATGCAATGTTTTATGCAGAGCCCTTCTCCTTCCACTGAGTTGTATTTTTTGCCTCAAAAAATTTTGATTGAAATTTTTGAAGCCCTGCAAAGTACGGAATGAGAGTTTGAAATGTTTCTCACATTTAATATTCATTATATCGAATCTCGTTTGAAGTGTCGAGAATGTAGAATCAACCACCTTCTTCTGATCCTAAAGTTGTTCCAATCCGAGCCGGTATGTGGTTTCAAAGGAATGTAAACGCAGACAGCAGTTAGTCTGTGGTAACAATAGATGTGGTTTGTTAAACGGTTATTTCTAGCTCCGAAATTTTGTTTTCCACAAATTGAAATGAAATGTCTCCAATTAAGTTGAACGGTCATTTTCTACCGTGGGTCGTATTATATTTGCAATAAATCGAGGCAATGCGATTTAATACACTCATGTTATTGTCTTTAGTACTGAGGAGTTAAGCTCAATACCGGTGAAAAACTTTCTTCGAAATTAGAAGTCATATCGAAGGATTTAATTGCCTCCTTGAAAATGAGTAGGTGTGCGCATTTAGAGAATGCATATTACAATATATCAAGGGAACCAATAGAGTCCTGTTATTGACCTAACATGAAGTCATACCTGAAAACGCGCTAACATGAAGTCATACCTGGAAAAGCAGAAAGTTCCCATCAGCAGCCTGTCTCTTATGTTCCGATACGGGTTACCTATCTTTTACTAGATTTGTAGATTCTTTTGTACAAGAGCATTAGTTAGTTTTCGTACATTTTGTAAAGTTGATGAAACGAAACGTTGTTTAAAATTATTTGTTAGTTACACGCAAAGATTTTCAGCTCTCCATTCACTAGAACTATCCAAGAAGCCTCGATAATATTTTTGAATATTCATGTTCATGATACTTTGTTTCGTTGAAATTTAGATTGGTGTAATGAACCAAATTTTATGTTCATCGACATGCTTTTGTAAATAATTTTTACAAGGCCGTTAAAATTGACAAATTAAGTTTCTAAGAAAAATTTGTCAGAAAGAACATACAATTAGCAGAGGCATGGGCGGCAATTGCCGGTCAGAAGTGAGGGGGCAAGATAGCCTCTGAATATTTGTATCAGTGTAAAATATGTATGATCTTCTAGTGGAGTTTTCAAAACTGAGATTGCATAAATAACAGGATATTCTTGTATAGCATTTATAGTAAATGGGGACCGATAATTATTTAATTAAGATTTTTTTTAATTATTGAAATGTATTCATACGTGGATGAACTGAGTAATTGTGATAAATTTTGGGCTGTTTGTTCCCCCTTTTTATTTTTTACATATCTTGGCACATTTTATACTTAAATACAATGGGTCGTCTGAGGAAGATGTTGTTAGAACATTAAAACTGTTACTTTTGCTGGTTTTAAAAAAAATAAAGTTATGTGTGATAGCCTTGTCAGCTTGTATTAATTAAATTAAATACACATTTTAGTGCATTTTCTTCCCGCATGCATATTATTTTACCAATTGTTTAACAAATTAATTTCTTGTGTAACGATTTTTAGTAAATATATTAATTATAAAGTAATACTGACTGAATTAATGTTTTCCGTGATTTGTTGTATTTTCTACGTTTAAACTTCAGCATACATTTTTTTTAAATGTCTATGTAATTTTAATATAGACAAATAAATTCTAGCCGTTACATTTTAAAAACTAATTGTTTATCGAAGTTGAAATGTGTGCTGATAACATCGTGTGATGCAGAAAGAAGTTTTCCGCGTTATTAAACTTTTTTACCTGACAATCGACATTCCTTTCTATTTGAAAATCAGAAAATGCAAATTGCTCTACACTGTAATGTCAGGAAGAGGTGCTCGCCTTGTAATTGAAAGGACCCGGGTTTGATACGGTGTAAAATGGCTGAAATTGGGTTGTAACCGGAAATCTTTAAATAAATAAAACTATATGCTTATAAGTAGTAGCAGTAACAGTTCATTCTTGTTTCAGTTTTTCGTATAAAGTATATGCAGACACTATAATGCATTATTTGCAATATATTCCAAAACTACCAAATTTGATGTAGGCGCTACTTTCCGTTTTTCTCGCAGTGTACTTGTGCCCGTTGATGCACACCTCTATGCAGGGCGTCAAGTACCTAGTACTACTGTCTTCTTCAGGCTCTACCTGCTCATCCTCAGGGGTGAGCCATGTGGCTAGAGTGCGGACGGTAACCTTCTGCACTTCTTCAGTTTGTGCCACTGGTGATTCCATAGTGGGAATTCTCGTAGGCGTTGTTTCTAAGTGTTCAGGAGTGGTGGGCTCTTTGCTCAAAATTGCTTGCTTATCCTCAACTCGAACCCTGGTGTTGAGGAGAGCCTCTAGTTTTCCGCCAGTGTCTCTTGTGTTGGGCTTGGCGTTAGTACGCTAGGCGGCACTTGTGGCGTAGAATTTCGCTGATTTCCTCTTCTCCTTCTTCTGTTTCTTGTTGGTGCTGGTGTCTCTGTATCTGCTTGTATCCGGTGGGATCGTACTGTTCTGGGTGGTCTTCCTTGAGTTCCCGGACGTTCACGGAAGGGCTGTCCTCCTCTTCTGTGATCGTCCTGTCCCTCATCTGAAGTTCTGTGCGGAGTTTGGTTTCCACCACGTTGATCGTTCTGTCTGCCTCTTCTGTAGAGTATCTACAGAACTGTGGAACCTACTAGCTTAAGTATCTGGTGTAGTAAAAAGTAATCCATTATTTTTGCATGACGTTGAAGGCTTGACTTACCAAAGTTAGAATGATCCGATTTAGGTCACATATGCGCCGTTTTGTTCGATAACGTGTTGCCATTTGGAAGGTAATATCATGATACCTCTCTCATAGAAGCCCTTGTCCCTATTGGCAAAAAATTGAGACAGTCGATTTTCACAAGCCTCTCTTGAAGCGAATTTTTCACCAGCAAACGTGTTCGCCATGGACAGGAACAGATGGTAATCACTCGGTGCCAGGTCCGGACTATAAGGTGGATGCATAAGAACCTCCCAACCAAGCTCCCGGAGCTTCTGGCGAGTCACTATCGATGTGTGTTGCCCTGGTGGAACACAATGCCTCTCCTATTGGCCAAAGCTGGGCGATTGCTGCCTTCAGACGGTCCAATTGTTGACAGTATAGTTCCGAGTTAAGGGTTTGGCCGTAGGGGAGCAGCTCATAGTAGATAATTCCCTGCCAATCCCACCAAACACACAGCAATAGTGACTCGCCAGAAGCTCCGGGAGCTTGGTTGGGAGGTTCTT
>JAGDQP010017386.1:0-38647 GCA_022664845.1 Lepisma saccharinum | reverse complement strand
CTCTGAACTGAACTTTTGACAGTTAATTTAAATCACTAAAAGGCAACTATTCCACACCCAGGCCAATTAAATTTCTAAAGTTAAAAAAAAACTCCATATACAATACTGCTCCACCCTACTGTCCACGTATCCAGCGTAGCGAAAATTATCTTGGAAGTAAATAAAATTCTTTTTAACAGTAATTACTAATTGTATTAATGTATCATTAAGACATATTATGTTGTTTTGTTTAATTTATTTAAAGTGTTTTGTGTGAACAAAAGTAGTCTGTAATACCTTCTTGTTCAGTGTAAAACATGTTTTCCACAAGTAGACTACTGTAGTTTAATTAAAATTGCTCATTGTACAACTAAGTATTTAATACCATTATTTTATTATTAATAATATTATAATTATTAAACCGTATTTTATAAATAACCACATTAGCAGAGTTAAATAATTATTATCCTTATTACTATTATTATTATTAAATGTTGAAAGGACAGAACGCATTAATTTTCCATAATGTGAAGTTGGGAACGGCAAATTGGCGGGAGGGTTGAGAAGGAAGGGGGCCTTGGAAGTCTGGAACCTAGGGCGCCTAGGGGCATGAATACGGAACTGCTTATAACGGGAACTTCTTGAAAGTTTTAATTTTTGAAAATGCATAGAACTGACTTTTTTCATGTTTAATTTTTGTGAGTGGTGGATAAACAAAGTCGGTAAAACCAAACAAACCTAGGAAATGTACTACTTTATGAATAAGTAAACCAGCAGAATAGATCGATCGACAATTCATAAATGTGTGTAAAATAAATCTGTCTAATGAGTAGGATATAGTCTCCGAGCACACACTTTAAGTACACTTCTTATATCATTATATTTTCTTCGAACACGGAGCATAATAATTACACTTTATCTGGTCAGATGATAAATGTTTCTTCTTGGTCTTTGTTGATAATCCAAATCTTCTTCAAAGAACTCAATGGACTGGGACAAAGTGGCGCTTATGTTGCAACTGAAACTTTGAAGATGTTTCTTTTTTTATCACTGTTCTGTAATTAGCATATTTTTTTCATAAGTGTTTGAACAGCTGATCTTAATTACATACCTTTCTATTTATGTACTGCTGCAACTTACAAGGCAGTGTTCGATTTGTAGCGGGAATTGTTGGTATTTTCCCGTCTCTGCAGGAATCTTCTCTGAATCTGTTTTCCAAAACATCCCTCAAGCCTGGGATATAAATAAATATAAAATACAAAATTCTATCCATGCTGTGCTGCTAGTGGAATGGGGCGAGAGCGCTAAGGTATTTCGGCCACGATATCCATGTGCATTGTGCAGTTCAAAAGACGGTGTATAAACATGACCAGAGCTGAAATGGGTCACTAAGTCGATTGTCGGGTTTTTTGAAACGGGTCTCCGGTTCTAGGCTTCAGACCCAGCCTAACCCGGTGACCCGATTTAGACCCGGTAGCCCGGAGAACAAAGCAAGATTTTTAATTATACTCTTGCGTTTGAATAGTGTTTCTTTCAGGGGTGACCAGGACCGTAGACGCTATCCCCAGAGCTCGAAAACTACGGCTTCGAAATTCCGATTCCGAGACCGGGTCACCAAAAGTCACTCGATTTTAGCCCTGGTCATGACTGGCTAATGGTGGTGAATCATGTAGGTCATGTACATTTTCTAGAAAAAAAAAGTATTTCTAAAAGACGTAGATTCTCCCAGATAAATTTCAAGGTAGGTTTTGATACGATTTCATTAGCTGTTTCCTTGTAACAGTGTTCAATTTCCAGAGATAAAACTTTTCCCGTAACGTATTGAATTATTTTTTGAATAATTAATTTCATTTTTGCTGGACCCTCTTCTTCTTCTTATAATTATCATTCTTATTATTATTTGAACGTAATGTGTAACTTTTTCAATTGAATACTGAAATGAATTCGAAGGTTCTCGTCAATGATAAGGAACTGTACTTTGAGTTCCGTTTTTTATCAACCTCTCCATAACTGAATGTAGTAAAATACCAAAAATAAAAAGGAAATTCATTATGGAAACCTGCAATAAAGTAAAGAGCGAACGTCAATGCATTTCTTTTTAATCCACTGCAAGGAAGCCGGAAAAAACTAAACGACCGAAATTCGGTGGTCAGTCGTTAGGTTGATGGGGAAGGAAAGAGATGGAAGAAGTGCCCCTAAGCTGTCTGTACGTCTTGCAAGATCCCTTCTGTTCTTTCAAACCACAAATCAGCGCTGCCAGGTTCGGAATTGAAATTATCTTTAGAAATACAAAAATATCTGGAGAAATGTCTGCAAACTTTTTTTTTAACTACTCTAACCACTGTCCAGGAAATGGATAATTTCTGAAACTCAGAAAGTTTTAGGAGATATAGAAACAAGAAAATAGTTGTTTTGCTTCAGAGAAGGGTCTAAAATAAAGAAAAAAAAAAGAACTTTGAGGCTATGTTTCATCGTTTCAGAAAAAAGATTCACAATTGATGTTTGACGGCTATTTATAGTGTGCATGACCTTATGTGAGCTTACATCTTTTTGTTCCTCTCCTGTTAGTCATTCTGTGCTCTTCCCAAATTTTCAGTTTCCAATGACTTTGTCACAACTCCCCAAAGGTAGGAAGCGGTCACTTTACAACCACACTGGAAAAGTAGACAAGAGTGGACGAAGGGAGGGGTGGAAGAAAAGGAAAATGCACCGCAACCTCTCTCTCTCCAGGCGACGGGTATACAGACAGAATTATTGAATTAAAAAAAAAAATAACTGGTGGTTCCTGATCCTGATAAAGTTAAATGTTTTCTTAGTGGAACGGATGATTTTCAAGCTTAAATTCAGTTGTGGATACAATATTGAAAAATCTGTAGATCATACAAAAAATCTGATTTTCCGTATTCCATTGAAAACTCTGTAGACCTGACAACGCTGAAATGATTCTTGTGGACCCTTCTTGGAAGATGACAAGGAACCAAGCCATGAAAACCTTACGCAAGCAAGATTTCGACTTTGTAATAGAGCCATCTGGATGTCGGCTGATGGCAAAAACGAAACTCGAAACTGTATCCCCTCTTCTTAATGTTCGAAAGAATATTAATTAGGAAACACTTAAAAGTTTTCTTTAATGAATCATCAGATGTTCATTTAAGTAGTGCAAACAGTAATCAACCGCTAAAATTATATGTTCGGTGTTTCGTGAATGTTACTGAAAATTCATGTTTCGAAAGTGCAAGTGGTCAATCTTTGGACTGAACTCAAATACAATGAATACATATTTTATCGAAACGCATTGAAAACTATGTTCACGATCTTTCATGCAATTTATCTTTAACTTTCAAACTGCTTACAAATTATTGTTATGTCAGAAAAGTACTAAAGATTGCGATGACACTTAGTTTCTGTTTTCAAACTTTAAAAATGTTTACCTTCATTATGGAAATAAAATTCACTCTTAAAATATGGTGTTGCTTTTGTTTACAAAGATTTTTAGTATATTAAGCAACCTGATTAATTCTTAGAAGGTATTTTGCTAAGATAGGTTGATAAAATTTCTCGTTGTAAACAAGGTTCATGCGTTTGATATAAACGATAGTGGATTCTGCATTAGAAGGATTGGAATTTACTTTAATGACAGCAGTGACCATGCACGCATCTCTTCTAAATTTTGCTTAAATAAATTTTCTTTAACTTTTAAATAATTTCAGTTCTATTAATGAAACTTTCGTCACTAAATAATTTTATTTCGTTTAAACTACAATAATTCTGGGAAACCTTGGGTCAGATCGGTACCTTTCTTTCCTCAGAGAGTTAGTGGCAAGGATTTAGTTGGATACGGGAATGAGGTCTCTTGCTGGCATATAGAAGTTAGATTAGTTTATATGGGTTCATTAAGTAAACCGTTTATTTGTTTGTGCGCGCGTACGTTTGCCTCTGTCGGTTCAGTAGGGCTTCTCCCGACCGGAGTCATAGGTTTTGCTCGGAGTGTTCGATAAGCATGTGTATTGACTTTTTTCGTTGCCATGTTCCTTACAGTAAGAATAGAATTCTACAGTGAAGCATGAATGAAATGTTCAGTGTTTGGCTTCTCCTGATGATTATAAGAAACAGAAATTAAATTACCATGATTATTAGTTCCATGGAGTTGATGATGAATAAATGAGACACGCCTGATTTTAACTTTTTATTTTACGATAAGTCGACTGTAGAAGCATCTTCCTTCTAGTTCCACTGAAATGAGAATAAGATGGGTGCGTACTGTCTACGCATGCAAAAATGTTATGGAGACTTACCAGCTTCACACTTTTATTACAACTTTGTTGTCAGTCCACTGAAATGATGAAAAAGTGCGTTTCATGTGATTCTACAGTAATCTTACAGAATCTACGGTTTAATTTGTATTGTATTTCTACTTAATTATCTAAATAAAGGTAATTCTTACTTAAAGAGACGTTAATAGTATTTCAAATTGCTGGTCTGAAGAAAAAACGAACTATATTTTTCTATTTACAACACTACATATAGGATGATCCAACACATTATTTAGACTTTTTCAGTTTACTTCCTAGTTTGTTGTCAAGTGTCGAAATGTAGTACAGACAAGCTACAGTACTTTAGTTCTGTGAAGAAATTAAATATTTCTAAAAAATGAAATCTTGGAAAAGTAAAGAAAGTTGTGAATGTTTAATTCAGGGAACACGGTTATTTAAATATTCCTATAATAAAAGATATACAATTTAATGCTGCGATTTTACTAACGATCGCAAAGGCTTCGGTTCCATGATAGCATCTTACAAGAAAACTGTCTCCGGTGGGACACGAGAATCTACATGAAACTTCCTTCGTGTTATGTGAGTTATAGGGCTTCAAAATTCTCAAAATTTTGCTCTGAATGCCCGAAGAGTATGCAATACTTCATACACATGTGCTGAAGTAATGCATTTCCCACACAATTTTATATAAAAGGTTACGCTGAAGATAATTTAAATGTTAGATTAAAGTTATTGATGAAATTGACGTGTTAATAAATTACTCTGATCCCTGGCAAATACGAATATTATATAAATACAAGGTGACCCAGAGGGAACTTCCCATCCTGTTAATTTTGTAACCAATTGATTTTCAGGAGGAATTCCTACGCATGTCCCTACTAATTTAAGGGTGAATGTGCCATCATGGTCAAGCATTGCATGCTGCCCCTTTCTGTTGTGGTCTAGAGGCAAAAAGTGAAATTTCCTTAAATTGCAACATGGGTCAAGTGTCACAGCATGTCAATGGTCTTTAGCTTCTATTTACAAAAGCATGTGATCATTTACTAGTTTCTTTGAAAACTTGGCAAGAAATTGAGTTTGGAAATCTCAAATATTATAAAGTGAAGCCTGGTAATATTTTTCTGAATGTAATTTCAGCGAGTAACGGCAACAAAGAAGAAGTTCTTTTGAATCTCTTTGAGAACAGAGAAAAGATGCTTATCGGAACTCCATTAATTCTTAGCGATACAACACAATTGCTACCCTTCAGTACTATAAAATGTAAGGAAGGTCATAATTACATACAATTGTTAAGTGAGGTAATACAATTTACTATAGTAAACGTTCTGAGAGTCCTCCATCGCCCATCATACAATGGAGAAAAACTCCGGGCTCTATCACTGTCTCCCATTGAAAATTTGGAAGAGCATGTTATCTTTTCCAGTGCATTCTTCGTGTGTTGATTTGAATACGTTTGCGTACTACGTTTCGGAATCTTTCGGAACACATGCTAAAGGTCTGAAACTTTGTTTAATTTGCTAATGCGTTTTGAGTACTTATACAGCCATAGGTATGTTTGTGAACATTTTAATGTTTGCAATAAAAATCTAAAACTGGAAGAGTGACTGTTATACGGCTCTAGAATAGTCATGTAATGTCTGCGCACTCTGGTGATGGAAGCAAGAAATGTATACGACCGCACATACTTGTAAATGTAATAGTTTTGTACAAAACGTTTTCTGATACTGTGTTGTTTTCACTTTCTGTGGAGGTGCTGAAACAGATTGTCGAGTTGGGTTCGTGATATTGAGTCATTCGTGGTTTGTTTGTTGGTATTTTGTTATCAACGAAGGGAACAGGAAACGACTCTAAACATGACACCCCGTCTACTGTTTTCGATCGAAGACTTGAGGAAGCGATATACAACTATATAATTAATTTATGTTTTGGTGATTCTATATGTTTCACTTTATAATATTTGAGAGTTCAAAACGCAATTTGTCGCCAAGTTTTCAAATAAACCAATAAATGATCACATGCTTTTGTAAAGAGGAACTAAAGACCATTGATATGCTGTGTCACTTGACCCATGTTAAAATTAAAGAAAATCTAGTTTTTGCCACTAGATGCAATGCTTGGCCACGATGGCGCATTCATCCGTAAATTAATATGGACGTGTGTCCGGACTCGTCCTGGAAATCAATTGGTCACGAAATTAACACGATGGGAAGTTTCCTTTGGGTCACCCTGTATTTATATAATATTCGCATTTGGCAGGGATCAGAGTAATTAATTAACACGTCAATTTCAGCAATAACTTTAACCTAACATTTAAATTATCTTCAGCGCAACCCTTTGTATAAAAGTGTATAGGAAATCATTACTTCAGCACATGTGTATGAAGTATTGCATACTCTTCGGCTTAATTTTGAAAATTTTGAAGCCCTGGAACTCGCGTACCACGAATCTCCGAAAGGTAGTACTACCCGAATGCTCATTTGAACACATCATCAAAGGCTGAGGAAATTTCATGTAGGTTCTCGTGTCCCAAGAGACAGTTTCCGTGTCAGACTAACAAAAAATTAGATCTAATTTTATAAAATAGGCTGGCAACACTGACGGCTGGGGTACTATATGGTAAGGAAAACTCACAGTGTGTTTCTATTGTGTCGAATATTATTTCCACCAACTGTAGTATTACTATTTCTAACGAAATGTTGCTAATATATTAGAAAATTAAATTTTGAAGAAAATAGGTAGGCAACACCGACAACTGAAGTACTTGGGAACCACCCACAGAACGTTTGTATTGTGTCGAATAATGTTTATGCTAATTTTAGTGCAGATAGATCTAACGGAATAGAAGGAATTTGAAAATTGATTTTAAAATCGGTTTTGCAATGCAATAAGACTGTTCTAGCGACTCTAAACAGCACATTTCCAACGATACCTGAACTATATAGCTCTCTACACCTTGTGGTTCCTGATATATGGAGAATCGTCACGACAAAACAAAACTTTTTTTTTTAAGTGATATCGTGTATCCAACATCCCCAAAACATGTTTTCACCCCTGAGGTACGTGATATGGCTGCCATGTTGTTTCTTTAAAACATCTTGGAGTTCAGTTGTTGAAGTGCATATTTTTACAGTATTTTTGCTGGGCATCACCACCAGTGCAAATTTTTGAAAGAATTTAATATATGAGTATATTAAATGTAAGTGTCTAACAAATAGTTCAGCAGAAAGATATTCAAAATATTCCGAACATATGTATATTTCAATAAATATTTTGAAGGTTCTTTATCTTGTTATGTCCGTTACGAAATTGCAAAAAAAATAGCGTTGCTTCTAAACCAGTGGCTATACTTTTTTTGCAATATTTGACGAGCTTCTAATGGTTGCCAAGTGTAATAAATTGCTGCAGCCAAACCATAGTAAAGTAAGATAACAACTGAGAGAAAAGCGTAACGGATGTAACACCCTAGCCTATAGACGGTATAGACCACGGAACAATGGCACGTTCATTGAAAGTTGTTACTTTTACAAGCAAAATCTCACAGATTGTCATTGACGTGCATTAATATATACTGCCCTTGTTTGTATGGAACGTTGCGTAAGACCATATGTACACAAAGATTACCAACCGTAATGATACAAACAGAACTAAACAACGAAAGGCAATTTTGCGTAGGTTACAACAAACTTACAAATATATTTCTACACTTTATAATAATTTTAGAAATAGTATTAGCACGTAATTCTCAGATAATTTTTATCATTGAATGGATGTTTATACATATCCATTCTACTGTAAGCTCTTGTTATTCTTGATTTTATTTTTTGGCTCTCTTTTCATCAGGACAATCTGCAAACATCAATAAATCACTTTTTCCATGTTATTATATTTCTTTCCCAGGTCTTCTGGAAACTAATTTTTAAGCATGAACTATAAATGTAAGTACTCCTTATAAATCTGCTCTATCCTAGGATGCTAAAAACATTCATGAATGTGTATCTTTAAATAATAGATGTTATAACTGACATCATTCCACATTATCACAAAAAGCCTATTTTTGACTCGCTCACATAACATAGTCATACTCTGTTTCTATGTGTAAGCATTGAAAAATGGCAAACTAGGAGCACAAAGAAAAAGAGCATAGATTACAAACAAATGAAGAGAAGATAAGCAGAAATAAAGAAAAACGACAGACTACAGACGAACATTTAATCGGGTTGCAACAGGCACACATAAGCATATGCGAGAAGAGAAAGAATGCAACGGACGAGAAGGGGAAAGGAATTCATGAAGATCCATTTTCATCACCTTCAATATGGTTTATATCATAATTATATGTTAATAGTGTAAAGAAGAAGTCTAAGTCACCAAAAAAAGGCACAGGTTCTCTTCAACAGTAAAGGGACTTTCACTCCCTGGGCAAGAAGAAATAATGGAGAAAAGTAAATAATTTTACAACTATGATATAATTTCCAGAAAAAATCCTTGAATCCTACAGTACATAACAGTGTCAGATCCCAGATCTGAATTTTTGCTGCTGTCGTTTTACAAATTGTGTCCGTAGCCACGTCAAATGCTATGACATCACATAAATTATAGCATTCATTACTATATCTTTGTGTATCGGGTTCCCAATTAGTGTTATGTGAATGTTACATTCATGCAGATGTTAAGTGTAAGTGAAAACTTACAGTTTGTTGATCAATTTAATCGGGATACCTCATCTAAAGAGATCGCCGAATTGTACTAATAAAACAACGAAAATAGGAAAGTTTTCACAAAATGAGTTTACTTGATGCATTTTAGGAATTTTCAAGATGACTAACTAAAACGAAGTGAAATACAATCATTGCAAAAACCAACTTCACGTAGTCAAAAACAACGATCAAATTTTTGATAACAATGAAACAGAGATGCACATGATGAAACAGTCGTAAGCTACCCTCTGGATCGAAGAGGGGTTATGTTATTGAGTACATACTGTAGTGATGACCTAAAGCATGATAAAATTTCTGTACTGGGTACAAGAAAGTTATCTAGAGAGTACATAATGTAGAAAGATCAGCCCAAATATAAAGTTCAACATCTGTGTTTGTAACGAGATTACAAATTCTCATGTGGGACTTTTATTGTGCAGTGTATGAACTGACCTTAGTGCTGGTTTGAAGAACATACTACTAAGTAACTTAATAGGTGGCGTCCATGTCTACACCTCTTCATAACTTAACTATTTGTTATTTTTATGTGAGCTCTTTTTTCTTTCATAAATCAGAAACAAATACAATAACAGCAGCTGAATTGTTTATGGAAACTAAATATGCGCAATTAAACTTTTATTGTATGTTATATATATGTCGTCAACAAAAGCTGTGTTGCGCGTTTTAATAACCCCAAGCTGTATATTCACCTGAACAGATCCAAATACAGTTGAGTATTTGCACTTGACTGGTTGGTTTTGTTTGATAAAATTCCTTTCCAGGTTTGTGGATACTATTTCTCTAATTAGTCAGGAACTTATCCCAGAACTGAGTTGTTAACTCTCTTGTGTGTACTGCGCCAACGAATCCGATATCGCTTTACCTGTTTAAAAGCAAGAACAGTTCGGCAATCATTTTCGTTGTCTTCTGAAGGTGGCCGTTTCTCTACTTAGTTAGGAACGGAGCTTTCGATATAAGTTATCTTACCTAGGAGGGATTACTGCTCTGAGTGCTCGTTTCTCTACGTAGTAAGGAACGGAACTCTGAGTTGGTTGTCTCTTGAACCTTTTAATTCCTTCTTTACCTAAGTTGTTCTAGTGTCCCAGCTTGCCGATGCGTTACCGTGGTGTGTATCATAGTGGACTCGTCTATGACTTCGCATGGCCACTGTAAAAAGATTATGAGACTCAGGTGGTGACATTTAAGGAGCTTTGTGCGAAGTATCGTTTTTCAGAAATTAATTTTGCGAGGTCGAGGAAGTCGGTAGTCAGTGTAAATCAATCATGTCTAAACAGATGCCGATTCAAGTGTCACCGGATCATGAAACAGTGAACGGAGAGTCAACCGGAGAGAGGAATGTAGACAGGGGATTCTCAGGGGCACCGCTTCTCATGCGGCGAACGTCAGGCGAAGAGATAATTAAGAAAGAGGACGCTAAAGAAAAGTTAAAAGTACTCTACACTTGGGAGCGAACTGTTATGGTTATCATGAGTAAATTGCAGTGTTTTGAACAACAGGGAGAAGACTCCATTAGTAGAATGATTAAATTAGAACAAAAATTGAAACAGCAAACTGAAGATTCCAGGAACGGAATAGTCAAACTGGAACGAGAGTTGAAACAACAGTCGGACAAATTAGAACAAGAATTGAAACAGCAAAATGAAGATTCCAGGAATGGAATGGCCAAATTGGAATAAGAATTGAAACAGCAAACTGAGGATTCCAGGAATGGAATGGCGAGACTGGAGCATGAAATAAAAGGACAATTGGATGAAACAAGACACAAAATGGAGGTGAGAATAGCGTCATCACAATCAGAAATAAAGCTTCTGATGGAGGAGATAGGGGAAAATGTGAAGAATCCTCATCATCGCTGAGAGCAGAAATGGAGAATATGATAGAAAACGTTATAAGTTGGAAGGAAGAATTAACGAAAGAAGTGAAATCAGAAGTTAATCGTATAGAAGCAGAACAGTGCTCATTGTCAAGCAGAGTTGATGGGTTGGAGCAGGCGGCGAACCAACAGATTGACATGATGACCCATCGAATAGAATAGGCTGAGCGTAAAACGGGGACACTTGTGAAAGAGTCTCCTGAGAACGTAGCCGCACCCCTGTTTGCGTGTTTCGACGACTTGGAAGCGATCAGAGTGGAAGTATTGAAATATGAAGAAAAAAATGTCGAACCTCGAAGAAGGACTTAAGAACGTAACAAGTGGAACCTGCAGTGGAAGTGAGAATGATGCCTGAGCGTCGATGCGTACTGTCTCCTTTACATGAAGCGTGTAATACCCAGATTATCGTCACGCAAGCAGGAAGAAAAAAGTAATGTCCCCAAAAGGAGTGTCGGGAATACTACAGATGAAGAAAGCGGCTTTTCTGACAGTAGCGGCGAATATGACCGACATGAAGCTTTGAAGTCGTACTACGGAACCAGGCAAACCTGCGGCCAAGTCAACACAACAACGACTGGGGAATCAGAACACTGAAAGAAGAAGGAGGACGCCGTGAAGCAAGGAGGCCCAGGATCCGTTTGTCCGATTTAATCGTTCACGACCTATCCTCCTAGTCATGGTGATATTTCAGCTCGTACATTTCTGAAGCAGTTCGAGCTAGAAGCAAGCTTAGTAGGAGTTTCCCCTGACGGATACCTGGAAATCCTACTGTTCTTGCTAAAATATCATCTTGGTGCCACTTAAATGTTCATCGTTTTGACACCCACGGAATATTTTGTCGGCTTTTCCTTGAGCATTACAACTCCGACAAAATGACGTATGCAAAACTCACACGTTTACGGACGATTCCGTTCAATCCGAGAAGCGAAACTGGAGTTGAACAATTCGTCATCACTAGATTTTGTCAAATTAAACACCTCGACCCGAACAGCAGTGAATTCCAGATATGCAACTCACTGATACCTCTACAACCGGTGACATATCAAAGACAATTAGTGTTAGTCAAGAATTTAACCTTTTCCGACATGTTGGAATCCATACGACGGCTTGAGTTGATCTATGATGCATATGAATCAAGGAAATGTATACCGCAAAATCCAGGCCCAGATGTTCCAGCTACGAAAGACCAAACAGGAGAAAGACGGGATTAATGAAGTTCTAGTACGGGAAGAAGCCACCATGACTGAACCTCCGGGAAGAAAGGGAGAACACCGCACCCCTAACAACGGCACGTATCCATATTAGCAAAGAAGATGGTACCGTCGTGGTTCTAACTATCATTCTCGTCAAGGTAGATGGAGGAACCAACGCACGAGGAGAAAAGACGATGAGAATAATCAGAGTGGCAGCGAAAATTCTTTTGATAAAAGTACCAAAGAGGAAACGGTCGGCGGCCGTCATGTTCAGAATCTCGACCGACTACCAAACAAAAAAAAACTGGAAACAGTACCCTCCTCGTGGGTAGGGCTGATCCGATAATCGAGTAATTGATAACAACTCGATAAAATTTCAAAACAGTTTCGTCGATAAATAATTTTGTTTATCGAATTATCAAATTTTCGAGACTCTCGAAGTGTTCGATGCACTCGAAGTGTTTGAGATTCTCGAATTGTTTGAAAGCAGCAAATATTGAAGCATCTCAATACGATCGAATTTATGAGTCGTTTGAATATTTTGAAAAGTTCGGGATTATCGGAGTGTTTGGAAGAAACAATGCATTCGAGGTCATCATAGTTGTACATAATATGTACTACATATATACGCAGGGTGTTCACTTTAAATGTTGCCTCCCTTGAAATGAAGTGAAAGAAAAATTTTCCCCACATGTCTAAGTCCAATGACATACAATGTACAATGCTTAAGTAGTTTGTCAGGAAAGAGAGAAGGGGGGAGGAAGAGAAAACATGCATCACCCGAATGGAATTGGAATCCAAGACACCATTAGAATACAAACCCTCACTTTACCGATTGCGCCTACAACAGGGCAGGCAGAAAAAGGAGAATGTTGCATCTGGTTTCGAGGGTTTAAATTAAAGTTCTGGATGGAGACAGTTTCTGATATAGGTAGAGGTAAGGAACTTCGATAAAGCAAGACTCATTGAACTTCGGGTTAGAAAGTTTATCATTCGGCACTCGAAACCCTTCGAGTATTTGAGACTTGAAATTTCGTGTTATCTGTAAACTTCGAGTATCATTGAAACAAACCTTGAGAATTTTGGGTGTGAGGCTCCCTATTATAGATTGCGCTGTCTGTCCGTCCGTCTATCTGTTTGTCTGTGACATCCGACGATAACTTTCGAACTTATTGTCCAATTTTGATGGAACTTACTTTAAAATGTTCCCATTTGCTTTCGTCAGACGCCTATCGTTTTTCGTTGCCTTACGCCAAAGGAAACTCCCCCGAATCCGAGCATTTGTTCTAACTTTGAATGTGGGCGTGTAAACGCGACGATAACTTTCGAACGAATTGTTCAAATTTAATGGGGACTGATTTAAATACATGTGTCAAGTATCTGTTGCTTTTGGTTACCCTACGACATCGGGGCTCCCCTAAATTCGGGTATGCAGACTCCATTCAAAATTAGTTTCTGGACACACGTCTATCTGGAGCCTCGACTTTGAGGGAAGGATATTACCGATCAGCGTCCTTTTGTCGAGCGGATTGTCAAACTGTTCGAGACGCGAGAGTTTTAAAATAGTTGAAGCTTTCGAAGTGTTTGAGACTCGAAATGGTTTTAGATTATCAAATTACTCAAGCATTTAAGTTTGCTTGGATTTATCGTGACATTTTAATATTTCGATGATTTAATTAAACTATTTCAAGTTGTCAAAGAAATGAGCTTCTTTGGTTTCAGGAAATGGTCCGAATTTGAAGAAAAGTTGAAGCACCGAAAAGAGACATAGACGTAGTATATTTAAGAGTGAATTTACATTATAACAAAATATCGTTTCGTACATACGACGCCGAGCGGCTTTGGGGCACACCAGCCCCAAATTCAATGGGGACATGGGGGGAGGAGGCCGAAGTGTGGTGCCGCTAACATCATCTTCATCTACAGCTGAGATCAAGAAAGTGTGGAACTTAACTCCGCATCCCCTATGTCTTCAGGAGATGGTGGTAAGCACACGGGAGAACTTTTATATATGACAGAAAAGAGACAAAACGGATGGAGGAGGAGTGGGTGAGAAAAAACTTCCGGCTCTGACTGGGATTTCAACCCAAGACCGATTACATCAATGTGGCGGGCAGAAAAGAGGTATTGAGGTAAGTCTTGCGAAAGATATAAACGGGAGCTTTGGTAAATGTTTGAAAGAATGTACAACCAGGACTACATAGTACATTTATATATATTCCTGAATAAAGCGTTGTCTGGTAACTGGAAAAACTTACTATTTTTAAAAATATGTAAATGTTAATTGTCTTTACGTTGCCATTCGTATCACGCGTAAGTTTTCTTCTCAATATTAATGTAAAGATCTGATAATTACATTTCATATGACTCTAATTCAATTTTCATATCAAATTAAATAACTTGCGAACACTTCTTAAGGAAAGAAAAAACATACTATTATTTAATCAAGAGTTCTTCCAGCTGTTTCGTATTACGTTGCAAACGGACTTTCAAAGAAAACCGGCCGTGCAGTTCTTTGGTTTTCCATTGTTGAAAGAAATATGATCTTATCAATGTTCTGTACACAACACCTATCATTGTTTCTTTCTTTTCCGAAACAGAAAGACAATCACTTATCTTTTACTGTCATTTTTGCATCTGACGTTTAATACGTTTCAGTGGTTTTCAGGTGCGTGAAGTTGGCTGTAAAACCAAAAGCTCAAATTCTCAAACTTGCTCCAGAATTTGAGTACAATTTGAACTTTCAGAAAAAACAACTCCCAGAATTTGAGTTTTCAATATCAACGCTCTAAGTCCATTTCAAAAGTGCTCAAGTAGCACATTCACGTCGACCGGTATGGGCATATATGATTTTACATCATCGATCTATATCATTGATCGATATCGGCCAAGATGTTTGCCATCCAACATGGGGCCCATGTCATTGAACGATATCGATCGATGTCGTAAAATCCAATATGCCCATATCGACCGACGTGAATGTGCTACTTTGGCACCTTTGAAATGGACTTAGACCGTTTATACTGAAAGCTCAAATTTTGAGAGTTGGTTTCTCTGAAAGCTCAAATTGTACTCAAATTCTGGAACGAGTTTGATAATTTGAGCGTTTTGTTGTGCTGCAATTGGAAGTCGGTAGGGCCAAAATGGACTTAGAGCGTTTATATTGAAAGCTCAAGTTCTGAGAGTTGGTTTTTCTGACAGCCCAATTTGTAGTCAAATTCTGGAGCGAGTTTGAGAATTTGAGCTTTTGGTGGACTTGTAGCGTGAAGTTGGCAGGACCACCTTTGAAATGGACTTAGAGCGTTTGTATTGAAAGCTCAAATTCTGAGAGTTGTTTTTTTCTGAAAGCTCAAACTGTACTCAAATTCTTTAGCGAGTTTGAGAATTAGAGCTTTTGGTGGTCCTGTCAACTTCATGCACCTCCTTTTTTCTTTCTTCTTTGTGGACTCGTGGTTTTATATAGGCTATGTGAAGTAGGTAGATTTTATACCAAATTATTGATATGTTTTAGAATCATTTAGTTATACAACCCAATTAAATTTCAACTAAAATCAGAAAAGGTGAATACTTGGATGGTAACAGAAAACTAAATTTCATTAGATTACCAAAGATCTCTTTTCACCAAATACTTGCTGCATGTGGGTGAAAAACAAGCTAGGGCCGCCCTTCCGCCAGTGTTCGCATTTCATTTTTTGCCACCATCTTGTTTCCCCCCATTTTCTTCTTTGCCGCTACCTTGAAATGCCTACGATCACGTACTGCAGTGAGATGTAACGATTAGAAATCGGGACTTGGGCCCACCCTTCTATTTTTAGCACATCTTTCTACGGCCACCATTTTCTTTTCTGCCGCCATCTTGAAATTCCTATGACCACGTACGGCCGCCCATCCTGCTCCTTCCAATGAGGAGGTCACAGAAGAACCCCTATTTTTGCAGTTTTCTCACATTCACTTTGGCGTCCGCCGGGGCCAGCGGCCCCATGAAATTATAAGCCTGTAGGTGACTAAGGTCAGTAATCGTGTAAAGAATCACTCGATTCGGTTCACCCGTTTAGAATATTAGCGCGATCATATTTCGTCACTTTCCCCTTGGCCTCCATTTCCTTTTGGCCGCTATCCTGAAACGAAATGGTGCGACTGACAACTTTTGTCGTTCCGGTTCTGTTGTCTGTGGCACTAACTTAAAAGTGTGTGCAAGAGCTTATCGCTACACACACACACACACACCAGCACACACACACATACGCACGCACACACACACACAGCGAAAGAGAGAGATAAAGAGATTTTAAAAAACATATTAGAGGTTCAATACTCTAACTTGTCTTTCTTTTATAAGTTGACTCATTCGGCCTAGCTCCTTCCTGTCTTCGTGTACTTGTGTCTTAAAACCGTATTCGGGATCGGATTTTTTTTTCCAAGACTGTACATGTATATGTTTATGTATTACGTTAGTTTAGATGACTCATCTAACTAATGCTCATGGGTCAGTAAACTTGATACGTACCAAAAATAGTTTCATATTTCTTAGAGAACTATGCCGGTAGATATATTTGATTCCAAGTATTATTAAATTGAAATTTCTGTTTAAAGCGTATGACACCCTTACAGTTAAGCCATTACTGAATGTCGTTATGAAACATCTATATTGGTGATGGAACAAGAAGTGACCAATATATCGAATATATAGATATCAAATACTATATCTATATCGTTCATGTAAAAATGAGCTTTACAATCTATCAGATCTAATGTGGTGGAGAATTTAATCTCTTTTACATCAAAGGATTTCTGGGAATTAAATATCAATCATATCAAAAAAGAATAGCTGGTCTGGATACCAAATATCTTTCTTATTGAAAAGTCACTGGAAATCAAAGTTCGATAATATTGGAACATCTTTCAATACCGATGTAAGGATTTTAAATTTTCTCATTATTGATATTTTGATATTACAAATTCCGTAATCCTAGATATTACTATTTTATGTTATTTAACATTAATGGACTATAGAGAACTTATGGTCTAACACTGAGGCGTGACGTGGTTAAGTCAGCATTGTAACTTGCCGTGCCATCTAGTGAGTATTAGGGTTAAAAGTGACGACTGAAATGGTTTACTTAAACTATGTAGTAATGCAGGTTCAACCTGAAGTAATTTGTGTCCAATGTGCTAGATTTTTGGTATTTGTGGTACAGGTAGAAGTTGGTAGAAAGCCTCACAACCTCGTCAAGGTCTCTACCATCTGTGAGGGCCTCTAGTGTTTTTAAAGTTAGTAGAGGGACGCAAGATCGTTTGTTCCGTACGATCTTACGCCGGAGAACCAACTCTCACAGCATTTTCTCGATTGTGTTACAAGGATGGTGTTCGCGAATGTGTGTGTAAGTAGAACTCCAAACTTCCAAAACATGGAGTAGGCCGTTCTACTTCTACACATTGCTGCATCAAGTGCCCTATATGACTCAGCTATGGCACGTGCCGTCTACTTCACTATTCGCTCGTCAGACGTCATTGGAGCGGTCATCGCACATACGCCATTACTTATGGGATAGCCTGATACTTGAAAATAAAGCAGATAGCACACCAATAAGCCCCTAACCAAGTTTCAATCAACATTTCCTCAGCATTCAGACGGTATTAATTTCGCCGTTTTTTTTTTTGTTTTTTTTTTCCACTGTGCACCGATCGGCGACAAGTGAATATCCGCTCGTTAAATCAGTAGTGAGTAGAGCACCTCGATGGTGGTTGGTGACGCAATAACTATGCCATCTCAGGACTCTTACTTTCGCGCTTGGCTGTAATCGTATGGTTGAAAAGCATGACTCTCCACAATCTCAATATTAATTATCATGTATAGGTTATAGCGAGTGAACGAGAAGTTTTTCGTGTTGGCTAGTGAGTCCCCCGCGAGCCCCCCAGTTTCCCGCGAGGCTCGGAATAACGGAGAATTAGGATATTACAGCCAATAGTAGCAGTCTGAGCTCACGTTTGCGTTCGTGAAAGGGCCTCAATGAAGTTCACTTGGCCCGGGCCCATCCTTGCCTTACGCAGTCACTGAATATAGCTTTGAAAGAGGTAACACTGAAAAATCTTTATACATCACTTCTACTCTATTATCTAAACCTTTCTTCAAGTATATTCGTGTGGTGTTATTTTGTTGAATTATCAATAGCTTCAAGTGAGAAGGATAAGCAGAACTCCAACTCCTAATGTCATATTGAAATATACTTTGAACAAGAGCATAATATCTCAAACGTAAAATTTTCATACTAACAATATTTCTAAGTTAAACAAATTTGTATGATAGTTTTCGTAAAATTTTAGCACTGTATTTTGTATGTGTGAAGAGAATTCTAAATTCTTATCAATAATTATACCTAAATATTTTTATATTTTCTTAGTTAAGAAGAAAATTGCATTTACAATAATTGTAGTTTTTACACTTATGTAGTTTTAGTATTACATTTCGAGCCTCTCCAACCGAAGATGGCGAAAAAGTTACGTATCTGGACGTATCTGGGGTTTTCACAGTTTAATACCAAGAGATGATCATTCAACCACACATTTATTAATAAAGCTCTAGTTCAACTTTTGTGAATGTTTCCGTTCATGCACTGTCACTAACATTAATTGAGGTATCTTCCGAAAATGATTCAATGTGCACATTTAACTTTAAGTTTCATAGAACTGGTCCTAGCACAGTTCCTTGACGAACCCCATATTTTACATTTGTAAAACTACTCATACAGTCAGTCGCCTATTCTGTAATGTTTTTTTAAACTAATAAGATTTATGATGAGAATGCAAAATCATTCAAACGAAATTGATTGAAAATTACCGTTGAAAAGTAGAGTATTAGTTTTGATAACTACAATTATAATGACTCGGCAGAATTTTGTAAAATTCAAGAAAACGTAAGTAACTTCAGAGTTGAGTGGCATTTACACAAAATCTCGTACTTATGATAAGAAAACTAAATGATAGAGTAGGATTGACTATGGTTTGTAGAATCTTTGATACAGAAAAATCGATGCGTTGTGCGGCTGTGTTTGTGTTCATTATTATTGTGTATTTGCGATCTCATTTTCATTTACGTAAATTTTTTTTTTGAAAGATGTGAATGCATATAAATTATAAACATAATAAATACTTGTTCCAAATTATTTAATAAAATTATTTAGATATTTATTTGTTGATTTGATGACATGATATGCTCATGGAAGTGTATAATATGTTGACTTTTTTTTTTTATCGATTTCCTTTTTGTATGATAAACGCCGCTGATGAATACGTTTATTTGTTTGCTTTAACTACGAAATGCTACTTCTTGCTGATAACATGTGCTGAACTTTTAAAACGAAACCCTAAAACATAATCTTGGGCTCGTTTCCTGTTTGCCTAAGAGATTGCAGCACCAGCAGCTACTCAATATTTCAAAAACAATCTGAAAGAATATGCACGTTTATTGAAATGTATTTTTGTTTTGTCAGTTTAGTTAAATGAAAGTTTGACGCAAGTGCTTACAACGAGCATATCGTCTTAGTGAATAAAGGAGATTGTTGTTGTTCAAACAAGCACTTATAGAAACGTTTTGTGATTTTTCTCACTTCCTGAGAAACTTTGTTTTGGTTAGTCACAACCTTATTCCTACCACCCAAGCAGGCTTTCGTCCCGGATATAGTATTAACGACCAACTCCTTAGGCTCACAACACTCATCAGTCATCACTACAACAAATCACAACCATCTTGTCTAGTTTTATTTGATCTTGAAAAAGCATTCGATAAAGTCTGGCACGAAGCTCTCATACACAAACTTCTTTCTTTCCGACTACCTATCGCCTACTTGCGCTACATTTATAATTTCCTCACAAACCGACTTGCCTACATCAACATAAATTCTACCCTTTCACACCCCATTTTCCTACATTCTGGAGTTCCTCAAGGTTCTTCCCTCTCACCACTTCTCTACCTTCTGTTTGTCGCCGATTTTCCTCTACTTCCTGCAAATATTCAATTATTTCAATACGCAGATGATACAGCCTTTCTCGCCCGTGCTAAAACCATCCAACAGATCAACATTTGTATGAATGAAGCTATACAACGTTTCACAGACTGGTGTGATAAATGGCGACTTAAAATCAACCCAAACAAGACACAATCCATTGTTTTCATCCCACCAAAACGACGCACTCGCATTCAACGCAACCCAAATCATCTCTCAATTACCATCCATAATACACTCATAAAACCAACCAAAACAGTTACTTACCTCGGAATTACATTTGATCATCATCTCACGTGGCGTCCACATCTCAGCACTATCGCATCCAAAGCTTACAACAGGTTAAACCTCCTGAAACGCTTAACAGGTACCACATGGGGCTTGCAGCCAGAAACAGTTCTTAACACATACAAAGTTTTTCTTCGACCTGTCCTCACCTATGGCTTCACCGCTTGGATCTCAGCTGCCTGGTTCTTTTACCACAAACTACAAATACTGGAAAGACATGCCCTGCGTACAGCACACCGTATCAGACTACCCAGATCCACAGCTGAACTCTACGACCGTACACCATTCCCGCATATACTCTATCATCTTGAACAGCTTCGCAACAAATTCATCCAAAGACGCCTCGAAGTTCATCATCCTCTACTTCTCGATACCATGCATGCCACCACTACACCCGAACCTCAAACTACGTTACTATCAACTCCGCTCTCCCTACTCTTCTCCCTCTACCGCCATACCATACCACCAGATCACCCTGACCAAGATTTCCTCAGCTCTTACTATAGTCCCGACACTCCTCCTTTCATAGCACCCTCATACTTTGCACAGTAATAATCACTTACTAACAGGGTCCATACTGTCCTCATTAGTTCAGAGTAACCCCTGAACAGAAGATAACCAGCATTCGTCTCACTAATTAACTCCAGGTGTTGTGACGTCAAAGCGCACCTCACTACCATCATCGTATCCTTCAACCCACCAATAAGATGATTATGAGGCAAACTCATAATACCCAGATTAAATGAATTACGAAAATAAAGAATGATGAAATACAATCTCTCTGACCACCATCCAATTACAAAAATCCTCACTTTCCCCTATATCCCTTTCCCAATAGAGGGTGTACCCCTCTGCACGGGTCCTAGCTGCGGCTAGGAATTAAAAAAAAAATTGGTTAGTTTAAGGATAATGTGAATGAAAGAATTTAACATTCATTCGCAGTCTAAATTTCAATCCACTACATTTTTTAATGGGAATGAGGTAAAAGAGTTTGAGAGTATGGCGTATTTACGAGCCGTTGCTTCTCAGCATTTTACTTCTACGCCCTAAAAATTAAAAACAAGAGAAGTTGAAGTATTTTTAGGAAAGATAAATAAACATCTTTTCTAGTGCTGCAAACAGCACTATCATTTTCCATCACATTAGCATCTGAGTCTTAATTTCAATGTATGTTTACAAGCTAAAGCTTATAGAGTCAATGGTTTAATCAATTAAGAAAAATAAAGGATAACATCCCATAGACCAGCTACCTATCTGTTTACAGCCCTTCCCCGAAGAGTCATATCCATAAAAAAAAGTGCTAATCATAAAAAAATTCGTGAGCATAGCCTCAGTAGATAAAATATATTAAAATTCCATTCCTCAATATTTTTGTATGGGCAAGAGGAAAAAGAGTTTGAGAACATGGCGTGTTTCCGAGCCGTTGCTTTTTTAGATATTGTTTTTAATTTTAAGACGTAGAAGAATTAAAGTACTTGAAGTATTTTAGTAAGCGTAAACATTCTTCCTAGTGCTGTACTCCAGCAGATGATACAGCCTTTTATACCGTAAGAGTTCGCCTCCAATCACGGTACGTTATAGATACATGAAATGAACCCGACGCTGGCTTTTTCAAGTGAATGCAGCAAGAGATGCTGTTATCTATATCAAGCGCAGAACATGTTTGCTCCAGCAGCTTGAGTAGACTGAGTAAAATGTACATTCCACACAAAATGGAAGCAAAATACTTAGGCGTTACGCTAAACAAAGGAATGATTCTCAAAACAGAAACTAGTTATCACGCGCTACGAAAACGTTTTCAGTTCTATGTATGATAATGAGATGCTCGATTTTTTCTGCAGGGACGCGCATACATATTCTGAAAACGATCATCATTTCGACGATTCACCTGTTTAGCAGCATGCTGCAACAAGCCATATTGCACGCCTAAAATGTGTAGAAACGATAGCAGACCGCATAAACACTAGTCACGTCAGATACACGAGCAACATACAAATGTTGGAAGATTTAGAACTTAGCAGCGTCAAAACCGTATTAACTAAGCTGCAATAGTTTAAACAACAAGCTACTGATTGGTGCCAATCAAAGCGACTCTTTGGGAGACTTGGGTTAATAAGAACCTTGTCTATATGAGAACAAAACTGAACTTCTAATCTCTACATAAACTATGAGTAATAACCTTTCCGTCCTATATTTACACAACTTTTAGCTCATTCTTGCTCAAAGTGTCTGAAGTTCTTATCTAACAAAGAACCGTATTTCTTCCAATTATAGCTTGTTGAAGTAACAAGTCGATGAAGAATACAGGAATTGTCTTACGTCAATATTTATCGAGATATGACGGCGTTTGTAACGCTACTTTACTAACTTTGAGCTTCTCTAGCTTGAAACTATTTGTTTTTTAATTCCTTCAAAGGAACTTCTCACTTGTTTTGGTCCGAGGAATTCATCTCAAAATTAATGAGCATCACTTTTGACACACCCTATATGCGATATGGTAACGATAGTTTTCATGCTGGGGAAGTGTTGAAAGAGAAGTGAAAAGCGTGTTTGTACAATTGTTTTGTTATTCAACGTATGAACTTAAATTTTCCAACAAGTTCAGGAATACTAAAGGTGAGATTTCACGCCGGGATGGCGAATACCAGCAGTTAAGAGTTGAGTCCAGTATCTCGATATCGGAGCGCCCACTTTTCTCCATTAAAATATTTCTACCATTCTGAATCGTTCTAGTATTTTGTTTGTTGTTTCATAGACTAGGGTATTATTCTTAACCCTCTTTGTGGGATTCCTTTGGATACAAAATCATTTATTCAGTTTTCCTTAAAGTTTCCCTTAAGCTTTGACAATCTTGTCGCGCACTGTATCTACCTTTCCACCCTATGAGGTTGATGAAATGGAATATGATTACCAGTTTCACACTCTAAATAGGGATTAACTACATTTTCCAAACTTTTGTGTGAAAAAATTCAGCCAATATAAAGCAGGAATTAACTTAGAAAGAATTGTATTGGGCATCAAGGAACCTGGACCTCATCCGAGCTGAAAAAATGAGTTTGTCTGAAAAAAATAATGAAAGCTTACAGATATGAGGAGAAAATTCGGGGAAATGTTAACCGAGCTCGAGATTCAATCGAAAGACTTACAAGATAAACAATTAACTTGATGTATTTCCACTCAACTATCCGCCTTCGTGAGGATAATAATAATAATAATAATTAACTAACTAACTCTATGGCTTATGGAACTCACAAGTTCATCGCCGCAGTAACAAACGTTCCTGGGCAATATCAAGTCAGTTGCCATCACGAACACCTATTTCTCGAAGATCTCTTCTAATAAATAATAATAATAATAATAATGTCAGTTATCAGTGTTGCCAACATATTTTCATTTCGAATACACCAACGACAATGCAGCTTATACGAAATAATGAGCAACGAATAGCGCCATATTGAAATTAAAATTATAAGTATTCGCAACTGAACACTATCATTTAAGAATATACATGTTTTCTAAAAGAATAATAATATTTATAATGATTTTTATCTAGGTGCTAAAATTCCCCTTAACTTAGATCCAATTGGTTCCTTTTACCTAGGAGCTAGCCAATCCTCATCCCACCTATAAAAATCAAGGTGATTCTGAAGGAAAAACAAATTTTGTATTTGGTTTTAATGTATTAGTAATCAGAGACACTATAATTTATTTATTTATTTTACGACGTAAATAATGAAATTCGAAATCGCTCATTTTGAAGTGACAAACATTTAGAATATACATATCTTGCTTTTTAAAACTACGTTTATGGTTGGTTAGGCTCTAGGTGAAAGTGAAAAAGCTTTTTGATTAGTTCTTAATTCAATTTTGTAAAACTAATTTTACTGAAGTAGTTTTTTCATATTCAGGATGTCCCTGAATTAATTATACAAATTTCCGGCGGGGGTTATTCATATTAAGAAACATTAACAAAACCCTTTCAAGAAATTTAAAAAATTGTGTTGTTTCTGGGATAGAAGCGTACAAAGTAGGTGTAGCATTGTCACAAACACTGCGTCGTGCCCATAGAATGTAGGGGAAAGTTTGACAAAACGGAGAAGTATGACAGAAAGGGGCCCCAGATCGGACCAATGGTGTCATCAAGCATGTGAAAGTTGAACTACTTACTGGATGCGTCACAGACGTAGTTTCTTCTGTTGGGTAGTGATTTCATGGATAGGATGCCTCCGAGTGAATTTTGTTTCAAAACGTTAGGATTTTTCTACGCTTAGGTTTATTTTTACATCAAGTTTGTGGTTTTGTCAAACCAAACTGCAAAAATTTAAGTATCCCCATTGTCTTACAGTTACGTGTAATATCGTAGTAGTTTATTTAACTTTAAGCAGCTTGCTTAGCATAGTCATCTTTTGAAATCTTTAAAAGTTAGACAATCGGACACAATGGGGAATGACCTCGCCTATGAACCCCAAGTCCTGTTGGAATTCCTTGCCAGGAAACCAGGGAACGCTGGATGTACAATTAAACAGGAAGGCAACTCTACAATAAAAATATTTTTTTGGTGATCAACAGCAAGCTGAAAATTTCTTCAATATCTACCTATTATCTGACTTCGGCCCACATACCAAAGTACTAGATACATCCGATATAAAAGCTTCAATACATGAAGAATCCAGTGTTGTCAAGTTTCCGTCGCAATATTTTCCTCAAAAATACTGAAAAATTTCCCGACTTTTCGTAAAAAAAAAAATCCCGCCCGCTAAGTTTACTTTCAAACTTACTGATAATTGAAACAAAAAGTACCAAAATAAAAAGAGGTTCAACAAAATTTCCCTTTTTTGTAATTTTTGTCCCTTTTAGTCTTTATGTGAGCCATGTTTTCCCATTTCCCGGGAAATTTCCCTCCAACTGACAATACTTTAAGAGATGTACAAAATAAAAGTACAGAAGAAAAGGAAGAACAACAGACTCGCACAAGGAAACCTTATTCTTCTCCTGCAACCTCAGTCCTCTAAAAAACCAATCAAGCAATATAGCCAACAATTTACCCGCAACTCAGAAACAACCAACATATTCCCTAAATCCAGCTACAGCATCTTACCAGGTAAGCAATCCTCACATCCACACGTATTCGTATTCTCCTAGATATCCCACCAAATTCACAGATTTTGAAAAAAAAAAAAAGGTAAACCGATTTCGATAGTAACCAGGAAGACAACAATAAATGTCTTACGTCAATTCATAATAATGAAAATTGTAACGAAATATCTATACACAAAAGTAATTGTTGTTATAAAGAATATCAAACAAGAACTTAAAAATCCTCTAACTTTTCATAAATTAGCAAAAAGCAGGATTGCTGATTTAGAATTGACGGCTTATTTAACATTACAACAAACTGCAATGAAATTAATTTATAATGTTGGACCTAGAAAAGAGAGATTCCTCTCCGTATTTCAAATAATATTTTGGACAGAATTCAAAAATTGAAACATTCACTGAAAAAATAAAGGAAACAAGAAGCCAAGACAACTACAACATTCATCTGTGTTATAAGAGGCTTCAATACTAATCTAATCATTGAAGAACTAAACAATCACCTAATTAAAGAAAAGAAACTACCTATGACCAATATCACTAGAATACGAAACGATAATGGTCCCCTCCCTCTAATTCGTCTTTTTACTAAAGGCCCAGAATTGGTCATTTTCTAAGCACTAATGGAATTAACATTTTATTTACGAGATATAAAATAAAAGAACACCCACTCCCAAGGAAGGCCATTTCCCTACTATTCATGCTTAAAATATCACAATGAAAAACCATGTTAAAACGAACAATCTTGCTACAAATGTGGTGAGAATTACCTTAGCATTATATGTAAAGTCACTCCAAGCCGGAGCTTATGTGGAACTTGTAAAGTTGAAGGTCACCGTACTGGCGCTTCCAACTGTCCACAAAGCCAAGTTCTTCTGACATACAAGCTAACATCAAAAATTCAAACGTGTTAGATTCAGGGACTCCTAACGAATCTAATTTTGAACATATTATTAAGGCTCAATCCCAGTGGGTTTTCCAGCCTTTTTCGTTTTACGTCAATTATTCAAAATTCTGTGTAGGTAAACAAACTTTAACTTTCACAGACCAAAGTTCGTTTCGTACTTGAATAATAAATTTAATTAGCTCAAAAAAGTGAAAGAAATTCTTGAAAACATGGTGAAATGGGTTTCGACTGTACTTACCTTAGGAATTACCACAAGATAAACTTTCCAAACTAACATATGCAATAATTTTTGGGGTAATAAGAAATTCTTCAATGCCAATTGAATATTCTACAATCAACGGACAGACGTCTATATGTCAGCAAATAACAAGCTTTTACAAAATTCAAGAAAAGTAACAAAAGCTCAAATTGAAAAGATGCTTAAACAATTGACTTCCTTCTCAAATGAAAGATGCTTAATGCAAATCTAATAAGTCGAAATACTTCAAACAAACTATAATTAAACACATATGTAACTTAAGTACGAAGAAAACGCAGTCAATCTTCAAAGAAAGAAATATCAAACATAAAAATGGCATACGAGGCATTTAACAGTAATATTCCTTAACCTTATTTCTCAACCACACAAGCCTTCCTACAAATCATTAAATTTCTATTCAAAACCTAGAATAGAAAAGTACTTCCTGGCTCTAGCACACACTCTCAATCCACAATATTTTGGACACTAACATCTTATGATAATTACAGTTTATCTTAGGTGAGTTTCCTGGTTACTTGTTTGGGGGAGGGGGTTCTAGTGTGGTTCCGATTCCCGGGATTCCTTAATTTACAAACAAATTGCAAATTTTCATACAAAATATTAATAATAACAAAGGACGAAAGTGGTCTAAGTGGGCCAGAAGTCCCGCCTGAGTGGCCCTGGGTAAATTTACATTAATTAGTCACAATGGGGAAGGAATGCATTAGAAATAAGTGCACGAACCATTATAAAAGATGTTAATAATACCCACTGTTAAACACACTGAAGGTTGCTCTATACTTTAAGACAGCATCGCGACCTTTCTTAACGTTTTTCATGTCGCGACTCTCTTTTACCGTGCCTTCTGCCCGGTGACCCCCAAATGTAATTTTCTTGTTTGTAATAATCAGTTTTATTTCTATTAAATATTCTTATTTGTATTAAATATTCTTCTGAAAACACACCTACTCACAACTTTGATAATACTCGAACTTTCGATAATACCCGTACGTTTGATAATACCCGAAAGTTCGATAACTTCAAATAGCCGAACGGTTTCGAGTAACCGATGATAACTCGATAAATTTTCACACCCGAAGTTCGATAGGTCCTCAGCCTTATCGAACACCCCTACTCGTGGGTCGAGACAAGAGGACACACGAGTAATCTAGCGACACGCAAGGAAAATACTTCATCAATTAGCCGCGATCAGGACAATCAAATGACTGAATTGAAGGGAGTGCCTACAGAAGTGAAGAAAATAAGTTTTCACCGTATTAACGCTAGTGGGTGGGAATATAAACCGATTTACATGTTCGATTATGAGCAGGAAGAAGATACTCCAGCCTTAGAAATTTATTCAAGCCTTATAAACGTACACGTGCTCGACGTTTCTACGGAAGCTCTGATTGACAGTGGACCGGGGGGCATCATTGTGCTCCCAAGATTTTTGGAAGAGAATATCATCAATTGTGTTCCGTTCTAATATCAGGCCAATCAAGAACATTATTCTCGTTGATTACTCTGAAAGCCGAAGGAAGAACGTGAAAGAAGAAGTTACGTTACCCCTCAAATAGCAGGATTGGAGTGTATTGTTCCTTCCTCCTGGTCCAAGGACTGAATCATGATCTACTTACTATTAGGAAGGGATGCGATGACGAAGTTAAGAATTAAGTTAGACTTCAAAAACGCAGTAGTTATCCTAAAAGTAAACGGTAAAGAAGTTATCGCTTCCATGCTTACCAATCACCCATTGGTCGTCAAGAAAAGGGGAACCAGTGTCTTGACCTAACGGAAATAAATGGTCACACGCCTTTAGTGAATCTTAAGATAGAAAGACTCTAAGACCTCTTCACGCTCGAGGTTCAGTAGTATGACATGTGGAAGCTCGCTGGACGTGGTTAAATCATACCTACAGGTAGAAGTTACAGAAGTTCGCAGAGATCCCCTTTTATTCGCATTTGAAGGACAGATGTACAGGTTCACTTGGGTTATCTACGGGTACCGTAACGAAGCCGCCTATATTATGGTCCTATATTATATATGAGAGTCCTCGGGCACTTTAATTGGTGTTCAAAGTTCGTTTATGATTATGCCCGCAAAGCAGCTCCACTGTACGGTTGGAGAAGAAGCGAAAATGGGAATTGCAAGCCAAACATAATGCTGCATTCGATGCTATTAAGGAAGAGATATGCAAGAACATTCTCCTGATGCATCCTGATATGGAGAAAAATTTTGTGATAATAGTGGACGCATCAACCGTGAGAACAGCGGCAATCCTAACTCAAGATCATGACGGTCAGAGACAAGTAATTGGTTTTACGGGAAAAAGCTTGAAACTTTACGAGACACGTTATACTATCACCGCAATAGACATGCTTTCTGTGATCCTTGCGGTACGCCGATATCGGACATAAGACCATCGTCCTCACGGATCATCGATCACTATTCCATTATCAAATGATAACATTGTGGAACAGTAGATTGTACTGTGGTGCCTCGCCCATGGAGATTAGATATATCTCAGGCATCACTAACATAGCAGCAGATTCCCTATCACGTGCCATAGAGTACAGATTGGCCGCGGGTGATCTCAGTAAATCAATTCAGTACGATTCCTAGTGATCTCACTGATTGGATACAAAACCAACGTGAAGATGATGGTGTCATGAAGAGTGTAATCTCTCTGAACAGCCCCGAGAAAGAGTCCATAAATATGAAAAAGTCTTATAGGGAAGAGCAAGGATTGCTTCTTAAGAGGGACTTCCAAAGGCCGGATATATGAAGAATAGTCGTGCCCGCCTCTCTGATACGCAACGTCATTAGAAACCACCACGACGAGCGACGACATTTTGTTTGTTCGAAGACACACACATTGATCTCGGAAAATGTCTTTTGGGATTCCATGTAGGACGACGCTCGCAAGTACATCAAAAACTGCGTTGCTTGAAATAGCACTAAAGCTGACACGCATTTCACCCTCCCGTAAATTGAAATTTGTGGAAGCAAGAGGACTTGGAGACATAGTTTCTATGGATTTTATCAGGAAATCCCCCAGAGGCGCAGAAAACAATGGACATTTTCAGTAGTATTTTTTATTGTAATAAAAATGCTTCTGTTAAAGTAGACTACGGAAAACATTTTCTATTCTTTCTGTGATGCTTTTATAAAAAGTTATAAAGCCTTGCTTCGAAATAGTCTGACTTGCGCTTAATCGGGCGCCGCCATGTTATGACGTAATCGATCTGCTTACTGCTTGTCATCAACATACAGTTGGTATTTGATTTGTTAGTATTGTTAACAAGAGATAGCACAATGTATCCAAAGAAATAGTATAAGTGGTGAATAGCTTTTTTGTGTCTTATCACGTCATTTAGTTTCTTGTATTCATCTAAAATTGAATTTTTACTTTTCCTTCTTCTTATGATAATGATATATTTTGGTAGCTTCAACACTAATTTATAGCAGTTCTTTCTTCATGATTGAATCATAAGATAACTTCTAATAATGCTCGTTAGAACTCTAGTATTTAAAAAGAATTGCCTATTTTTTTTTTCCTAAAAAATGTGAGCTTTCACATCCGAGTATCGTATACTTTTTTTAATGAACGGTAGTGAAGCATGTTTAAAGAACCTAAAAGCATATGAATTAATAGTGCTCGTTACTGCCATCTGATAAAAATCTAACGTACTGCTTGTAGCCCCTGAATATATTGAATATTTTTAATATGTCATTGTAAAAATAATAATTAAAGCATGTAAGAAACAAAAATGTAAATTAAAACTATGACATTGAAGTTACTCTTGAGTTTCGTGAAGTAAAATAAAACATGGCCTTTGATAGGATTCGAATAGCCTTAGGTGAAAGCATAAAAAGTTAAAAAGTTGTGTGCGCTAAGCAACTGCGCCAAATTATCAAGACATCAAAATTAACTCGAACTAGCGATAAGAAGAGCACTGCAAGTTAAGACTGACACCTGTCATTATTTCGAGCAATTTCTGTTATTAAAATATGTCTTGGTGTTTTAACTTATTGAAGTGTGTTCTGCAGATTTGTACATTAATTATTTCGTTAAATGATGAAGTGAATGTTCTTTCTCTTTCTTGTTTTTTCGTCTTCAAACTATTGAATAAGGAACGTAACATAGGGAGAACCATATAGCTACGGAAATAGTACAAATTGATTACGTCAAACCAATCAGAAGATGATTTTCGTTGTATGACGTAGGAGATTGAATTCTCAGTATTTCATGCTATATTTCTACGTAACGAAAAACCGTAGCGTCTAAATTAAAAAAAAAAACATTATGTATCATTTAATCTGATCTACACAAACAAGTTGTAAAATATACAGTATAAGGACGGTGAAAACGGAAATGTTCATTCCTACCTGTGTACAATGCTCGATGTCTTTAGTAGATATCTCGTGACTTACAAGGTTTGGAACGCGACAGCCATGTCAGCAACCAGGTGTGCTGAAACTTATTTTGTCCACCTTTGCCTTCCCAGAGCATTACTCTACGATAATGGCAGGAGTTTCAGATCGAAGAAATTTATAAGAGCTACGGAGAGTCGTGGAGTGAAAGTCTATTTTACCACGCCGTATCATCCTCAGGCGAACCCAGACACATACACGGTTAAATTAATCGACTATGGAGGTTGATGTGTTCGAGTATTCATAGGACTTGGGGAAAAGTCATCAACGACATCATTTTGCTTCTAAATTACACGGTGATTGATGGACTCAATCTTGCTCCCATGCAGGTACACATAAATGTGAAGTCTTTGATCCTTGTCCTCGGAAGACTTGGATTGAGGATTGACGATGATTCCGGCAGCTAGGATGCAAATTTGACGACCATTACTATGAGAATTGAAGACAGGCGATCTGAGAGGCTAGAAAATTACAACGCTGAACGGAAATCCGAAAGTAGTGTGAACCCCGGCGATTTTGTCTTTTTGAAATCATACCACAAGAGTGATGCAAGTTTGGTCGTGATAAAGAAAATGTTCAACTTATATATTGGCCCTTACCTATGTGTTAGTAAACCCAGTGTCGACGTTGTGGAACTAGTTGACCCGACCACTGGACTAACGTTAGGTCACAACTCAATGGAGCTGTGTAAAATATGGAACCCTAATCCGGATGTCCGTAATGAGTGGATAAACAAAGCCAAGGCACCTTTATCAGCAGATGTATTGGATAAAATTTATGAAAACATCTGTTCTGCGTCATAATTTTTCTTTTTCTTTTCCCTTCTATCATCTTCGAACATGCCTTAGTTAGGGTTATGATCCAATGATAATAGATTTTATTGTATACATTGTGACACAGGTTTACGAAGAATGCGTAAAAGCGATGTACATTATGTTTATAGCGATTGAATTTGTACTTATGATTTTCGTTTATATTCCTTTTTCTTTATTGTTTTCGCTTTGCTTCGACTATTTTTTACATTTTAATTTTATTACATAAACATGTGGGTTCGGAGCTACGTTCGCGCACTATATGTAACGGGTTTACAAATTCTCATGTTGGACTTCTATTGTGCAGTGTATGAACTGACCTTAGTGCTAGTTCGAAGAGCGTACTACTAGGTAACTTAATAGGTGGCGTCCATGCCTACACTTCTTCATAACTTAACTATTTGTTATTTTTATGTGAAAAATGCTGTTTTTCCTTTCATAAATCAGAAACAAATACAATAACAACAGCTGAATTGTTTATGGAAACTAAATTTGCGCAATTAAACTTTTATTGTATGTTATATATCTGTCGTCGACAAAAGTTGTGTTGTACGTTTTAATAATCCCAAGCTGTATATTCACCTGAATAGATCCAAATACAGTTGAGTATTTGTACTTGGCTGGTTTGTTTTCGTTTGATAATTTTCCTATTCAGGTTTGTGGATACCGTTTCTCTAATTAGTCAGGAACGTATCTCAGAACTGAGTTGTTAACTCTCTTGTGTGTGTATTCGGGAGTGCTGCGCCAACGAATCCAATATCTCTTTACCTGTTTAAAAACGAGAACAGTTCGGCAATCATTTTCTTTGTCTCCTGAAGATGCCCTTTTCTCTACTTAGATAGGAACGGAGCTTTTGATATAAGTTATCTTACCTAGGAGGGATTACTGCTCTGAGCGACCGTTTCCCCACGTAGTAAGGAACGGAACTCTGCGTTGGTTGTCTCTAGAACCTTTTAATTCCTTCTTTACCTAAGTTGTTCTAGTGTCCCGGCTTGCCGTTGCGTTACCGTGGTGTGTCATAGTGGACTCGTCTATGAGGTCGCACGGTCACATCTTCCAATGATGCAACTGGGTAGCTCAAGAACTGCTAGTGCTTGATGATCGTTTAGAGTATCAGCTGAACAGTTAGTTATATTATGGACTTTATTTACCACGTTTCTCACAGTAAAGAACCATATATGGTGTTGGTGGGGAAATGACATTGTGGAAAGTGCGGTACTAAGTCGTAACTTGTAACAAAAATGTTTAGTCAATAATGCAGGGAAATTTTGTAACGATTCAAAGAAAAATACTGAAGGTAGGCTGTACAGTGTGTCTCAGAACTAATGCCTCAAACTTTGGGAGGTGATTATTTACATTGAAACAAGGAAAACGTTCCTGTGATGTTATTTGGATGCATGAGTAGTTTCGGAGCTATATGAGCTTAAATTGAGGTGACATCGTAACAAATGACGTCATACCTCGGCACATAAATACGTAAACAGGTTAGCAAATGAAAATTGAAGTACAAATCAATGAACGTATTTAAGCTATTTTTATGATTTGAAAATCCATTTTGAAAAGGATTTCTATGCCCTATTAAATCATTTATTTATTTGACAATAAAATCTTTACATTGTCTATGTGGCACTCCCTCAATCACAATCATTGCTTAAATGGACGTATCGAGTACTACTTCGATTGTGATTTCCTACCCCATACCGCTTATGTCAGTATGTGCCGAGATATGACGTCGTTTGTGATGATGCAACCGAAATTGTGAGCGCTTGTAACTCCAAAGTTACGCATGTCTCTAAATTTCTTCAAAGGATTTTCTCTTGCTTTGAAGTGAATAATCATCTCACGAGGTTTGCACTATTATTTTAGGGACACACCGTAGAAGTGCTCTAAGTTTCACTCGAAAGTAATGTTCCTGTTAATTTTACTTTTCTTTTAATATTTAAATTTGTTACCTTCTGTTTCACAAGCGCAATTAACTTGCTATGTGGACTTGCACAAAAATGTTAATAGATATTTCGACATCTGAACGTAATTGACGATGCATGGAGTTTCCATTTTGTTGTCTCATATGAATAATTATTTATCCTGTTAGTTGCTTAGGAAAGTCGAATGTGAAATCGTATTTTGATCATGTCCACAACTTTGAGTGTTTCTGAAGCAGTACTTTTAATAGCATCTTGCTTCGCTATTAAATCGGTATTTAATTTACTTTGCTTATTGTTTAATATGAGTACTGAAAATATATTAGTTATTTGGGGAAGTCTTCTACTATACTTATCATGTATAAATATCGAATCATGGGTTCATGTTCGCATTCCGTTTTAAGGATAAACTATATTCTAGCGTGCACAATTACGGCCACACCTCGCTAAAGAACTTAATATAATCGAACCCAATATAAATATAAAAGCAAAGTAAAAGTGGCGTACGAGGATTTTCAGATATCGAACTCTTAAGTACGAATCATGGCTTAATCAAAACCAGCATTTTATTCCTTTGATGAGTCAAGAGAATCATTTGACAATTATATTGAACGGTTCGATTTGTATTGTGAATTGTAGGAGTTACGGTAGACAAAACAACAATTGTTATTAACATGTATTTTACCCGAAGTGTATACAAAACTGAAAAGAAGAGGCTCGACTTAAAGAACTGGTGAACATTTCATTTAAGCAAATCGAATTATTACTCACCCAGAGATTTACTAAACCTACATGTAATACAACTGAACGCTACACAAAATGGCCAATCAATGCGAAGCTTTACAGACCAACTTAGAGCACAAGCAACTTAGAGTGTTTCTGAAACAGCACATTCTTGCTTTCCTATTAAATCGATATTTAATTAACTTTGCTTATTATTTAATATGAGTATAGAAAATATATTAGTTATTTGGGAAAGTATTCTACTATACTTATCTGATCTGATACGTATGTGTCTGTATCTGATAATCTGATACGTATGTGCGTGATTAAGAATTCATATTTCAAACTATCAGTAAGAAAGCAAATGATGAAAGAGCGGTCAAAAGGAAAATAACCTCTAACAATGATTGTATATATGTTTTTCCTCATAATCGATTTCTATATTTTGTAATAAACTGTTATTCCTATATTATCCTTAATTGAGATTGTTTAAAATGACAAAAAGCTATTTGGTTAAGTTCCCATCCCGTAATGTGTCAGATATCTCCAATAGAAATTCTTGAATATAATTAATCTTTCTTACTCGAGAGCTGCTATTTAGTCACACGGCATTTGGTTGGTTACCTATAACCTGGCGTCCGAATTGTTTTACAAGTATTGTTACTCTCATCGATATTTTGTCTTTCTAAGTGAAGGATATATTTTTAATTGATTTATTTGTTAGCTGTCTTTGACAGGAATTTCGCAACAGAGAATCAAAATACCAGATTTGAAGGTAACGAATGAATTGTCCAATGATGTGCATCTGAGTGAGCTGGTAGCTATGCAACCCTGCCGAGCTTCCGAGTAGAGCGGGTTGACTAATTAATAATTATATTAAATTTCGAGCACCAGACTCTTTACGGATGAAATCTTGTCTACGCATTTGGTTTCACGATCTACTGTTACCGGGCAATACTAAAACCAAGCGTAGCAACTGTGAGATGTACGAGATTACAGAGCAAAAAAAAAAAAAGTAATGATGTTCATCTAAATAAGGCATGGGATATATTGGATATTACGAGGTCTAATGCAGTGAAAGAATAGAAATTTGAAGTACTATCTACAAAACTACTCGATTGGTAAGAAGCAAAATCCAACGTAGTAGTAGAGAGATTTAAGTTTCACTCTATAAAACGAAAAGAATTTTAGACATCTAAAAATTTTGTCATGGCTCTAAAAAAAAGTAGGCCAACAAATGCAACTTTGGAGATAGTGTAGACGATATGTTAGAGACCAGATAGTTATTGGTGTATATGACGAGTGTACGAGAAAATGACTCTTATCTAATGCAAAGTTAGACCTTCAACGGGCAATCGATATTTTAGAGATCGAAGAACAAGTTGAAAAGAATTCTAAATGTTTCTGGCCAGATACTTATAAAACAGGTGATTGCTTACATTTAAAGCCAAGCTGTCAATTTTTTGCCCAAAAGTCGTCATAGAATCAACCTAAGCCGTCATTCAACAACAAACCGAATTGCAATAAATGTGGATTCTGCTAAATGTCCAGCAGGGTCTGCAGTGTGCCGTACGTGCAATCGCATTGGTCACTGGTCCAGGGTCTACTTTAGAAGAAGACAGAAGATTAGATCTATGAATTCCCTCTCTGCTCAGTCATCAGAGATAGCTACACAAGCAGTTCCAGAAGTGACTTCGATTTTCGTAGATGATATTATGACAATATTCCTTGATTCAGTTCAAAATGATGAGAAGAGTAGAGATCTGATTATTTCGACAAAAGATGGGGAGAATCTAAATTGCAGCGTACATACTGGGATTGCTTTTAATTTTCTCTCATTATCCACGTTAACAATGCTCAACCTAATTAGCTCTTTCAAACTAGAGACTAATAGATCATGCTTACTCAATGAGACATTTATAGACATAACCGGTACTGTCAGTGTTGCTTTAACATCTAAAGATATATGTCAGACAGTTCAATTTCATATATTATCATTAGACAAAACAATCGCGATGTTGGGAAGATCAGGATTAAATCAAATCCTACCAAATTGGCAACACTTTTTTTTTAAACAGACTGTAGATGCACAAACAGAGACAGACTTTTAATCAAGATGTGAACAAGGATAATTATGAATCAAATAATTCGGTAGCGGATATGATAGCACAGATAAAAGATCACAAAGTAAGTAATGATGATGAGACGAGTAAACAATTCGATTGAAGGTAGACAAAAACAATTATTGCTTTTAGTTTCTGCTTTCTCTAAAACACTAGATAAGTTACTACAGAAAGTAACAGCAGTGCAGAATTTTATGAAATATTGATCGACAGATGTAGCTACTAATAAAGAATTGACGGTAAAGAAAGTACAATCATTTAAAGAAGGATATTCAGTAAGTGACGACTCTAGTTTGCACTTGGAATCAGAGGTAGAGAGTGACAAGCTTCCCGAGGAGACTCAACTTGGAGAGCCTCAACGTCCAGCAAAATTATCTAAGAAAAATCGTAATGAGCTCACTAAAAAGAGTAACTAGATATTCCTGACATAGAAAACGAACGCAAATTAATCAACTGGGTTAATAAACAAGCATTAGCTTATAAATTAATGAACCCTAATGTTGAGGTACTTCGAGAAGAGCTACTTGGCCTAATTAATCAAGGCAAGACAGAGGAAGCTAATAAGATCTTATAGCTTATGTGATAGAGTTTTGAGACTGCAGTCGCTTAATTTTTGTCAAACTATGTTATGAATCTGGTTAATGGGTATGTGTATCATATTGGTTTTGAAACCTAACAAGCAATCTTTTTTATCAAAGAACTTTCATTTTAGTACATTTCAAATTAGGTTTGACTGTTTAAAGTCCTTACTGGATGGATAACTCAGTTTTAAACGCTAAGGAAAGAAGAGAGAAGATGAGATTAAAGATGAAAAGTTGAGATTATGATGGAACAATTTAAGATGAGATTGAGACATAGTTGTTTTCTTTCAAATGAACGTTTCCCATTTTTGACAATGAATCGGAGATGGTATTTTAAAAATTTCATTAATGAAAACATTTTGTGATGTTATGTGTAGAAGATACTTTTTAATGTGTTTATGAATTGTTGTTTTGAATTTCTTGAATATATGGTGTTATGATTAGATGCACATAGTGGTGCTACATCATACTAATAAGTTGGAGGTGAGAGAAGTGTTTTGTTTAAAGGAAGGTTTTTCTATGACAGTTATAGTTTATCTACTACATGGTGTTCTTGTACTTGAAGCCACTCAGTCTTCCGGTTCCTAGGGAGAGTGGGTGGATGTAATAATGTGACGTCATAGTTCATGATGTCATTTGGAAGTACTTTCTTTTCGTTTGAAGTAATCCTATCATTACAGTTTCTGTTCTTCTCTTTTTCTTTTTAAGAAAGATTATTGCTAATTTTCTGTTGTTCTTTTTTCAGTTTATAGTTGATGACATTGTTTAAACTCAGAAGTAGCTTTTATAACGACAAGCTGTTTTCATCTTAAGATTTTAGATCAAGAAAGAATAGATTGATACCGAAATATGGAGATCAAGAATGGATTGCCTAGATCGAGACAGGGGAAATTTGGTATGTAAGATTCTGTTAATATAATGTCATATGTCCAATTGTGCAATACAAGAAATACGTGAGTGATTTGATTTACCAACAGAGGAGGACCTAAGCTCTCTGATATTATCTTCAGTCAACGGATATCTATGATTGAAATAAATTGTTTCTTTGAATTGATACGAGCGTATTCTTGGTAGCCTTACTGCTATTATTTAGTAGGTACAAGATTGATAACGACTACATTTCTCAGAACGGGATAATTGCTATTTTGATCAATAGATATTCGTTTCTTCATAATAATTTACCATATTACCTTACTTAGGTCGGGATGGGAAAAGAGGAAAGGTTGGGAAAAGGAGCCGGCCAGAGCGCGTGTGTGAAGTTGGCCCCCCAAATGTTTGGGCCAGCCGAGATTTTTTTTGGGCCAGTTAGAACTCAATTTGGGCTGGTTGGGCTAGCCACTTTCAGCTTTTGGGCTAGTCAAACAAAGGAGATAGAGGTGTCCAAAGTTTGGGGGGCCAACTTCACGCTAGCCCCCCAAATGTTTGGGCCAGCCGAGATTTTCTTTGGGCCAGTTAGAACTCAATTTGGGCTGGTTGGGCTAGCCA
>JAGDQP010017385.1:19191-38652 GCA_022664845.1 Lepisma saccharinum | reverse complement strand
GGCTTGTCGAAATGCGCCCCTACTTCACCTTGGATCTCACTAATCTTCGCTCAGAACTGACGAATCATTAAAAGAATTTTAAGAGCTTTGAAATAGATTAAAACTCGTTAATCAACGATTACTTAAAATCTTCACGAAGGTTTGTGAAACAACAGTTATGGCTCAATGCAAGTGAGATTTCCCGCCTTTTTCATTTTACGTCAATTATTCAAATTTCAATGCAGGTAAACAAGAAATGACGGACCAAAGTTCGTTTCGTACTTCTATAATGGGTACAATCAGTTTTAAAGAAATGGTAGTAGTAACGTCAGCGTTGTGTGCAGAGACTTTTGGGACATCATTCTATCACGAAAATGTCTGCACACAATCCTGATATTACTAGTAGCATTACCTTAAAACGAACTTTAATATTATTAAAGTACGAAACAAACTTTGGTCCGTGCAAGTTAATTTCTTGTTTTCCTGGACCGAAATTTGAATAATTGACGTAAAACGGAAAAGGCGGCAAAACTCACTTGCATTGCACTTTTTTCGATCGGTCAACAATAAATTAAAATCACCGATTAACGAATATCGTACTTCCCTTGTTTTCGTCACAGTTTGTCTGGACAGACACTAGATGGCAGGACGGTACAGATACGAGAAAAGGCGGCACAATACGTCACTATGGTACCTTCCTATCTATATTTCTCTTTTATCTATGGTGTAAATAAAATATACAAAAGAACAACAACAATGTTGGGGTGATCTACAACAGACATATAGAAAAGAAAATATACTATGGAAGCAGGCCCACTGATTGTCAAAAATTAAATATTAATTTCAACAGTAAAAGTGAAATATTATATCAGTGGCCTGCAGGGTAAGAATGTATAATTTGCGGTATTGGATAACTAACTTTTACATTTCAGTCGAACAAGTTTAGCTGAGGGAGTTAAATTTCTAAGACTTACCTTCCAGCTTATGAACTGCTTCTTCGAGGTGTTCCTGCGGAAGACATCTTTATGACTTCGTTATTATCACTAAAAAAAATTCAATCGTTACGCGTGATAAACTTTCGTTAAATTTCTCGATTTGAAAAGTTTGTTGAACTTTTAGTAACCTCGATATGTCATCTATACGCTGTAAGAATGTCAATTTAATACAAGGTATGTTTTCTAGGATGCAAAGCTATCTGCGGCGGGCATGGTTAGCTACCGTTTTCTCGTCATTGTGCCATTAGGTGGTCAGGGACTGGAAATCATTTCTCCCCTTGTACTAGTTTTTCTAAACATTTTCTCATTCACGTCTAGAATATTTAGTTTGATTATAATGTTTACTTTCACTACTTCAGTTTTTGTTCATTATGCTCACTAATGATATGCCAGGAGTGTGTTTGGCTATTGCACTCTGTGGTCGATGAGTTTTGCGTATTCTCGTTTCGACTGAAAGTTTCATCCGAATATTTTAACAAACGCTATGCCAGTTTTCATACCTAACAAAAATTGTTAAATTCAAGGGCCAAAGTTTAATAGACGTCTGCGAGTATGATCTCATAATAAGAACAGGATATTTGATTTATTTTGTAACTCAACTCCATATATTTCGATTCTCCTTTGTAGACCCTTCTTAAAAATTAGTCTTGCTAAAGCTTTATGAAAATTAATTGTGAAGCTAATTTGAAGAGTGCTTTAAATGTAGTATGGCCCTATCATTTACTTGTAATTTAATGTTTCGAATCAAGAATGTAGCTTGTTTGAGTTTATGTTTAAAAATCTATATGCTTTAAAAATGAGTGAACAGAAATTACATTATGAACATTCGAATTGACATTTTTGTCTAAAAGTTTTATATCAGAGCTTTTCAAAAGCTTCCTTACCCTCTATATGGAAGAAGGCCAATACCCATTCCAAAGTAAGGAAACAAAAATTTGGCAACTAACTACAGGTCCATATGCATTTTGCTTGTCCATCATCTATGAGAATAATGTTAAGGATAGGGTGTTAAAATTCACTTTGCCGTGCATCCATCCTCCTTAGCATTGATTTCTTCCAGGCAGTTCTTGCCTAACCTATTTATGGCAGTTCTTGTCTATTCTCCAGTCACACGCCATTAGTTACATGTCTAATAATACACAACTTGATATCATATACTTTGATTTCCCAAAAGCTTTCGATTCGATTAGTCATGCTCATAATTTATGTTACATAAAATGACTCACGGGTTTAACATTCACGGTCAATTCTTATCCTTAATTAAAGATTACCTAGCTGACCCCCAGCAATGTTTTGTTCTGTCTGACGCTGCTTCTCAGTGGTGTACGTGTACTATTGCATCTGGAGTACCACAGGGTTCCATCCTCGGGCCATTGTTTTTGTTCTGTTCATGGACGATTTTATGAACCACTACACTGAATCTTCAAACAACATTTTTAATTTTCTCTTTGTGGTGCGATAAATGACAGCTCATAATTAACACTGATAAATGTACTACACTCGCAATTAATCTTAAGAAATGTCCTCTTCGAAGTTCGCATCATCTTAACACAACCACTCTTGCCAAAATTTCATCACAAAGATCTAGGTGTTTTGATCAACTCAAAGCTGGCTTTTGAAGATCATGTTACAATGCCTACTAAAAAAAATCTAGTAAAGGGTTGTTGAACTTAGTTTATTTTACAGCACTTAGAACTTAGTTTATTTTACATGAGTTACGTGTCTCCGCACCTTAAATATTGACCTCCTATCTGGGCTATGGCGTCTCCCACAATGCTGTCCAAAGTTAACCAAGTTTTGAACTTTTTCTTGACTATCATTCCCTTTCGTGACTTATCGCAATTTCAGCAAACAACAACTCTTAGAAATCCTTCATATTAAGCCTCCTTTAGCACGTATATATTTGCATAACTTGCAAATACCTCTACAAAATTGTTAATGGTCATTTCAGATCTGCTTATATTCTTCACGAATTGTTTTTTTCGAGTTGCTCTAACAGCAAGATTCACTGGCAGTAATGAACTAAGGACCTATACTTGCTTTGCGAACATCCAGGCTTGCTATTGTACAGTGTTCCCTAATTTACGGATTGTCATCTCAGTATAACCGTGTTGAAGCTATCTTGATTTTTGCTCTAACATATTGCTTTTTTTTAAAAAAAACTTTTTTCGATATCTGATTTAAGTTGAGGCAATGATGTCTTTCTGATGTCTTGATATTTTTCTTTCTGTTAATGTATTTGTTCATTTTTTTATCGCATTTTGTATTGATTGTTTACCTTTATTATTTGTCAACTCAGTGTAAAATGGTCATAGTGCTGTATCTGGGATCTTGTTAATAAATAAATAAAAACAATTGCATCTTTCATCTAGCCTCTTAAACACCCTTTTAAAATAACACAATATCCTTCTCGAAAAAAATTATTATTATGACTATATTGGTTCCGGTTGCAACCATATTAAATGTAAAATCTGAGAATGCCTGAACTACTGAAGTTCCAGTTCACTTCAGAACAAAAACAAACCATTCACATAATACAAAAATAAGAACAATGATACCAGGCCTCAATCAATCAAATACAATTCACCTCTTATGACATATTTATAATATAAACTTTTACAAGGCACGCAATTTACCTTCCGGGGTTCGAATCCCCTTCTCCTCGCCATTATAGAATGCTAAAATATGCAGCGAAATCACTTTCTATTTATTTTAGAATCACTTTAGTATTCTGACCTTCTACTTTTTCTATTGTATGCCAAAATCATCCGACTTTCCATTCAATGTTTTAGCCTCGACTTTTGAACCACTTAACACTAGATGGTCGATGATGTTGAATTGGAAACATTGAACCGTCAGGCAAGTTCCACGATGGTGTGGATGTGGGTCCGAACTAACAACCGAGAGTTGTGAACGGTTCGGACTGTAAAGGTCAAAGCGTTGTTATCCAACCTTGTCCCACTTTGAGCTGATGCAGGAAAGTTACTCTTAAATCACGCTATTCCAGCTTGCTGCACAGAATGCTGTAACACGTCCTATGACAGCTGCAGCTATACTCAGTAAATTTCTACCGCAAAAATAAAGTGCCCTGGCGTTTCTATAACCAGCATGAAAAAGTTCCCCATAGATATAAAATGTATGTACAACTTTCAGGAAATGTACTGGCGCCGCCAGGTTTCGCCAAGCCTAAAATGTACCACTGACTATATGGCGTCTGTTTCTGTGATCTTCAAACGGGCATTTACTCACGGCTCCATAGGTCCTGAGTGATAGGAGACAGGGAGCATTGAATGTGGACATTGTGCATTTTCGCCATTTCTTCTTAAACAACCTGGCATATTTTTCATTATGGAGGAGAGTGGCTTAATATGTGTTAGTTTCTAATTTTGCTCGAGTACCCCAGAAATAAAACAATGAAATGAAAAAGAAGTGAATGAAGTCAGTACTAATAGATTCTTACGACATATTAAAAAACACACACGCAAAACATACGCATTACATTGCAGAGAAACGAAAATAGCACTTACGTAACTTCTTCCCTACGTTAAACTAGTGGTTTCCTGAGGTGGATCACTCTCAGATTTAATTAATATGTTATTTCTACTGACTATATCAAGTAAATTGTTGAAAATGCCAAACAAAAGAAAGATTTGAGAAAATAAAAGGTTAAAGCTAAACGTTGTTACATTTAAACGAAATCTGCATACTATCTATCATCGATCGAAATTGAAATTTTAACAGAATTGAGAGCAATTCGGTTCTGAATACGAAATTGGAAAAATATCTGCACTTCAGAAAATGTCAGTTTTATAGCGATATCTGATATCATTAGTAACACGAGGGCGGTTTCATCACCTTTACCGCAATGGTAGATCCTGATAAAAACGTTTACATGATGATATCACAGTTACGGTAACCGTGATATATTTCACCATAAAGACTTTTTTTAATTTTACAGTGCATTTTTACATTCAATGAAAATAATTTCATGTGAGTGAGTGACTTAGACAAGAAAAGCTTTCCTGTTCTGTGAACTTCGACGTAGTTTTACTTTTGCACAGTGAATGTGAGACCAACGATGACACATCAAACACAGAATTACGTTGTCTTTCCAGTGTTTGTTATACAAGAAACAAAACGAAGTTAATTTTGCACGTCTTGCAACCATGGCTGAAAACACATTGTTCAGGGGTCAATCACAGTATTGGCTGCAAGTCATCAGTGGGTGTGTCGTGAAGCATCACTACATACAGAACACTGATAACTAGCAGCTGGGTAGTTGCCCCTTTAGTGTTGTGGCTACAGTATCAGACAGGTGATCCGGGTTCGTTTCCAGGCGGGGTCTTATATTAATTTTATTTTAGAAAAATAACATTTTTTTTATACATAAACATATTTTCAAATGTTATAAAGCTCACACTAGCCATTGGTTTGGTTAGGTTAGAAAAGTCAGGTTAGGTGTTCTTTTTTATTATTTATGTATACCCGATCCACTCTAGTTCAGGGCAACGACAACAGGTGGCTGTGACCCGTCGAATACTTTCTATATTAAACAAGTCATTCTTTTTCTGGTCTGAGTTTATTATTCCTTTCACGTAACACGTCGAAGCTCGGATTTGTACGAATGCCTAGTAACCACAGCAACTTTCTGCAGTGTTCGATTTGTCGTCGGGGATGCTGGCTATTTATCGCTCGATTAAAATTTCAGCTGATGGTCATTTTGGCATAAGGTTGTACGTAGTTGTTGAATAAATTATTATTTTTCTGTGGCTGAAAATGAATAAGTAAGTAATCAAAAATATTCCGAATTCGCTTCTTTTATACTATGTACAAAATTGCTATTTCTAAGTAACTTATGAAAAATTTAATAACAATAAAATGATTTGGCAAACTTCCAACAGATTGGACAAAATGTTGGATTTCTAGCGTTTTCCGATCGCAACCTTACAGTTTAAGCCTTTCACCGTGCATTAGCAGTTAAGATATAATATGTATAGGCCTACGTTAGTTTAATTCATATACTAGAAAGACCGTAAAAGAAAGGTGGAATTCATAAGTGAATAAAGTAGTTATTACATTAGACGGGAGTAATTTGCATAGTTCGGAAGATCAGCTATTCAAGTTTCAGATACATCACTCATAATCCTCCAATGTATGCAGCGTTGGTCAGCGGTTACGCGGCACATACGCTAATAAAATTCCTGAATATCCGTCGAAACATACCCGCTGATATGATCTGCAGTACACGTGCTGTTTGGCCACGAAGATCGTAGAAGGACGTGGAATCCCAAAGGTAGAAATATCGCCTGGTGAAATCTCTAGTGAACAGGGTGGCCACAGGAGAAGGTTGTCGTCGTTATTTGTAACATGGCCAATTCAGCCCAGTGTAAGCATGGTTGAGGAGCATTCCCAAATTCCTATGAAAATTGGGGGAAGGTCTGTCCATTTGAACATTGTTGTGGGACCTTTTTAAATTGGACACGCAACTTCCACCGCACTGTTATCACCGATTTGGACACCTCGAATCGGAGTACACAGCATACCTTCTCCTGTTCACTAATCAATTTTCAGACTTTGGCCTCATTACCATGCACTGATCATTATTGAACTAAACTGTAGGTAACACATCTGAAACTTCAACGTGTACTCTTTCTAACCGCAGCAAGTTACTAACGTGTAAACAATAAATATTTTATTTACATAATCAAACTCCCACCGTTCCTTTGAAAATACTCTGTACTCATAGAAACGAAGATCTAGGACGTTACAAGCTCTATACAATTGAAAGAGGGATATTCCCCTCCCCGTCAAAAAGAATATATGTTAACAAGGAACATTTGGAGAACCAATACATCTCTTCGAAACAATTGAAATAAAAACGACGTTTCCTGTACCACGTGTTGCTACGTCCCTGGATAATAGATCAGTACTTTGTACATTACAAGGAAAGAAACATTATAATACACTATTGCTGAAATCTGTTTTACTTTTTTTTTCTGAATCAGCCACATGGAACTTAATTTATTAATGAACTAAAGTAACCATAAAGGGCTTCAATCCATTTTATGTGACACATAAAAATATCCAAACTGCATGCAATTCAGGAAGAACTAGTCCTCATCACATTTACAATATTTCGTGGCAAATTACCTTTCATATATATATACATATGTGTATGTTGTATAGAAAGTCAAAACAATAATCTTGCGTGTAGAGAAAGGACTGTTTGGAAAAGTTGTAATGAGTGCTGACAGCGCCGAGTAATGGCTACTTTGAACATACTTAGCACTTATTCTTTTTTATTTGTATAGATGTGTGTTGTTTTGCTCAATTGAAACTGCCTTACTTCAAGCTTACATTAACTATAAAATATGAAAGTATGCAGTATGAAAAATTACGTTGGCCATGTGTACATTCATACACATCCACTTTCGAAACTAGTAAGTGATATACCATGGATTATTAATGTATGGGTATTATAGAGAATCAGGCACACTCGTTATACTATGAGCTCTTGCTTGTTGGGTTTTATTGTGCTTTTTGGTGTGTCGTGTAGTAAACTGAACACCCAGGGATAATGCAATGATCACGTTTTAAGTTGCATTTATTTTGTTTTCCATTGTTCAGTTGTATTTATTGCCAAGATTGGAAATGAACATACTTTATAAGCCGCAGGTGGAAATGGATGCATATTCACTGTAACTCGATAACCATAACGTATCACTTAATGTAAAAGCTTTTGGGCTTTGAGAGAGGGAAGTGGAGAGAGTGGGGTAGATACATTTATAAAATTTAACGTGCTCGAGGCTAATTTGTTGAAACGTGGGTTTCTGTATAATATATACATATTTTTAAAAATAGTCATAATACATTTAGATACTATGAATGTGATACACTGACGAATGATCATTATAAATGCATTATCTTACTCAATATATCAGACTTAAAAAAAAATGGGAAAGAGACGGATCAAGTTCCGATTATATTATGACTTTCTTGTAAAGAGTAGCACGGACTACTAGGAATAGTGTTGAAATGCTTTTCAGTTATTAACTCAAACACGATTACTTGAGTCCTCCTCTGCACTGAAGAAATACGCAGGGGAAACTCTTGTACCATGGATCACAGTTTACGTTTTCCACATTATAGTTTTAGGGACATATATTTCTCTAATTCCATGTCTGTGCTCTTAAACTTTGAAGGTTTGTGAATCAAATTGGTTTAGTATTTTCCTTCTGCTTTCTTTCTTTACCTTTTTTTGTTTATTATTATTCTTTAACACTTTCCAGCAAAGTGTTCCATGGTACAAGAATCTTGTACCTTGAAATATGCACGTATAATAGAGGAAATCAATAAAATAACTCCCAAAAATAACTATTTTGGAAAATATTTGCTTAATTTAAGTTCTCCTGTTAGATTAGAATAGAATAGAAACAGTTTTATTGTCATTAGGCCATTAACAGCAATCGACAACGTCACAATTCATAATATATCAATAATTAAGATATACGAAACGTATAAACATATAACAGAAACATATCAATAATGTATACTCATGTTACAATATGAAATTATGCTCTAAAAAAATGAAAAATAGCTGATCTAACATAGTTATCAGGCACACACTTCTTAAGTTGTCTTAAAAGATAAATTATTATAGACAGCTTGCTACTTATATTTTTATGTGATAATCCCGTGATAGTCTGTTGTCTATTTGGACACCTAAAAATATAACACTATTAGAATCAGTTTATTTATAAGCGTTGCATTGCATGATCAATGCAGTAAAAGGCATTAGTCAGGTCACAAAAAATGGCTTGGGTAAAACCTCTGTCCTCAATCACTTGATAAATAAATGTCATTAAAGAATCAATGGCATCAATCTGTGTGTATGTTTTTTTTTAACCAAACCGTTAATCATTTAGAATATTTTGTTGTTGAAAATATGTAGACAGCTGAGAATAAATAACAGATTCATATATATTTTAACGAATATTGGAACTAGAGAAATTGGCCTATAACTAGCAGGACAGTTCCTTTCAACTTTTTAATACACTGGTGACAGTTCGAGTTCGTCATGGAAAGAAACCTTCAGACAAACAAACATCTATTTAAGCAATAAGTCAATGGATAAACTATGTAATCAAATTACTTGCGTAATTAAGTTAGAAGATAAGTCATATATACGAGACACTGTCAGATGATTCAAAAATTCTTTACAACACTTAAAGATCATTTCAGGTGAGACTTCACAAAAAGTAAACGTTTTTGGAACTGGTTTTGGCTTAACACTATTTTGAGTAAGCAACTCTAATGAACCAGTACTAGACTTGGTTATTGAACTGTTTATGTTATTTACAGAATTAATAAAGAAATCATTTAATTCATTAGGAGAAATTGGGGGATTATTTTTTCTTGGAATTTTTTATTACTCTATTCATTACCTTCCAAGCTGCTTTTGCATTTATTGCTTGACCCCTCAATCATCCTAGTATTGTTAGATTTGTTATCCTCTTGAAATGCCTTTTTATACTCATTCCTGCACTTAATATACTCTAACCTAATCCTCTCAGTCTCAAGACTATTATACGTATTTAGCAATAACATAACTTGATTTTTCATGTTGGAGAGATAAGACGAGTACCATGAATTATTTTTTTCTTCTCACCTTATTTTTTATGCTTGTATTAAGTACCTTACACTTGCTTTTGGCTCGTACAGTCACTAAAAGTTTTTATGAACGTTTTGAAGAACCTTTCACGGTTATCTTTGGCTTGAGACTATGACAAATCTAACGGTGTGTGACTCATCTCTGTCGGACTTTTAGTTACTGAGATCTAAGAGGGGCACAAATGAAGAAAACTAAGCGATTCAGAAGGACCTTCCAGTTTCAGAGTCAAACTGATAATTTTCCCCATCGTTTCCGGCCACCATGACGAATCGAACGGTGTATTGATCAACTCTGTCGGACTTGTAGTTGCTGAGATCCATGGTGCGGGGATAGACAGACAAACCCTATAATTTTCCCTTATTCACTGACGTTCATACGGGTGCGCTAAGAAATTACACGAAAACTATTTCTACGTTGACAGTAACTGTTGTAATCAATTTTTATTTTGTGAAACGTAGCTGTGAGAAATGAAATGATTAAATACTAAATGCAAAGAAACATTTAGCAGAGAATCTTTCATAGAGATTAACAAAATGGAAATAGAGAGAGAAAAAATAATAACAAAATGGAAATTATCTATCCGTTTCAGAGTAACCAAATTAAAAGCATCCGGATAAATAATCAAAGTTGCCCAATTCCAAGTGAAATCATTGTGAGTGGTCCGAAGAAAAGGGACCTTATAGTTACTTTTTCAATATTTGGAGCGAAATATAAGTAACGGTTTAAAATCCGTTATTATTTCCTATCAGGCTTCTTTTCATGGAACCAGCTATAAGTATAACAATAATTGAGGTTAAGGTTTCATTCTTTGGGTATATACTTTTGAAGCTCATGGCTACCAGAATCTCCAAAAAAAAAAAAACGGTATCTCTACTTTTTTTAACATAAGGTCCCTTTCCATCGCACCCCTCCCATTTTCTCTTTGTACCTGCTTTCATTGAAGAGTCTAGCGTATATTTTTAGAATGGAGAAGACTAACTAAACAAGAAGGACCTGTCAATTTTAGAGTCACTACATCAAAAAACGACGGATATATTGAGATTGCTGATCTGAAATCAGTTTCTTTCTATCGGTTTTAGTTGAGTCGCTAGCCTATGTTATTGAAATTGAAACAGGTCCAAAATGTCTTTTGGGGTCCTCTTTTTTTTTTTATTATTATTATTATTACTATTATTTTTGAAAGCATATTTTGCGCACCTCAAATGAATCACTTCTAAAATTTTCACTTCCGTTCAATATCTGAACACTGTTTTTGGTTAAGTCTTGTACATTTCTTCACCCGAGTATCAATAACCCGTTTTGGTAGTCTGGGAAAGAAGTAAAAAAAAAATGTTTGGTGGAAGCAAGTGTAAAGAGCAGGTCGTCTCAGTAAGAGCCCATTGCTTTAACGGGTCATTCTAAAAAAAATGTTAATTTTCACTTTTAGCTTTAAAAAATAAAAAAGTTGATAAAATTCGTTTTTTTTTTCTAATATGTTACTATTAAATCTAGAATGCAAATTGTTACCATTGTCCAGATCCTCCTACACGAATATTTTATCTGTTTTGGCAGATTTAAAAATAATCTATGTCCACGGACGTGACAGCCCCGCCCAAGGACACGATTTTTAGTTCAAGGACATGACAGTCTAGTGTCCACGGACATAATATTATATAGTCCATAAATATTATGTTACTGTCCGTGGACAAGTTTAATCCAAAAGGTGCCTGTAATATTCAAATGCAGAGCTTCACCATACGGTGTTCTGAGTATGAGATATATTTAGACAAGTTAAACCAATTTGACCGAATGGGTTTCAAACAAAATATGATCGCATAAGCTGTAAAAAAAAAAAGTAAGTGAACGCTACATCAACCAGTTTAAAGACGTGACTGTATCATGTACGTTGCCTGCAAACATATCAGTGGACGAATTATTCACGTCTACGGACGAATTATCAACATTTTTGGCTTCAGCATCATATGCTATTTGATTTGTAATTGAATAACCAAACCTTTCTATATATATTTCCTTAAAGAAATTGTTTTCTAAAATCCTTTACCATACAGATAGTTTTGAATTAGTTATTGGCATATAAGAGAAAGTACTATGGGTATGTGACAATCCACGGACGTGACGTTTCAGAAATTGTGAACAATGAAAAAATAGTAAAAAAATACTGTTGGTTCTCTTTTTACATTTGATGAGTTTTTCCAAAAAGAAAAAAAGATTAAATTGGTCACGAAATATTTGTCCGTGACAAAAACAAAGTCACCCTTTTCTGAGAATGACCCTTGAGCAAAAAGAACATACCCCCTTTCCGAATTCAGTGGTCCTCCGTTCTGCTCCGTTATGCTACGTCCCGTTCACTTCCGTTATACACACTTCCGAATTAAATAAGTGTTTAAAATTTTAACCACAGATGTCACCCAAGTCTGGAAACAGCTGAAAACCCTCTGCGCGTAATGTGAGTGAGTATTGGGCAATGCGAAGTCAAGGTAGTTTGATGCAAAGTGAATAAGGCAAAAAGCAACAGGGATGAAGATAGATATATGCATAGAATTCCCATACTTGTAGGTATTCGACATATATTAAATAACAACAGACGAAGATTGATAGCTATTCGAAGGATGATCACAATTCTGCAGGTTATTCTGGAAGTTTTTGCATGATAAGTGCGTCTCATGAACTATGAATCACTAAATAATGTTACACCTAAGTCGTGAGCCTTGACAACGTTATGCATTTGAAGTTCTAAAAACACTTCAAATATTTATAATAGTTCTAAATCGTAGTATTCTTAAATAAACTACTCATATGCAAGGGCGTCGCCAGGAATTTTCCCAAGAAGGGGAAAATCAGGAGATTATATATATATATATATTGTGTGTGTGTGTGCGTGTCACTGTCACAGATATGGGATAAATTTCCAGATGAATCATGAAGAGGTGCAAGTTATTCTCCATTATTTATTTATTACATACTATTAGAGAACGTTCATTAGACTACAGTTTAGTATTTTCTTAAGACAAGGTAAAATTAATTTATGGGTGTAATATTTTATTAAACATCGTTTTCTGGTTAGTTTGAGTTTTCTCCTTTTAGTAGCGCTATCGTTTGTAATGGCAAAGCAAGAAGTACACAGCAAGACATGACTGTGTTAACATTTTGATATCTCACGGCGACCATCACTTGTTTGTGTTAAATCAATACAACAAAATGTTATTGATTTCGTCGATTCAACACAATGGATGTGCTCTTAATGCTGATTCAACACAATATTAGTACTATCATAGTGTTGAATCACCGACATCACAGAACAAACGGTGTTAACAAAAAAAATGGTGGTCTCCTCTGGACACCGGAAAGTGTTTAATTAACACAATCAACTTTTGCAGTGTATCACATTCGCCATTTGTGGAAAGGTGGAAATTCCCAGGCAGCCATAGATACTTCCGTGAAACATTTTTCCTTCCGACTTTCTAGGGCGGAACTTGCTAATAGTTTGCTGAACGATATAAAATAATCTCAAACATAAAGTAAAATTGAAGTCATCATAATTTTCAAATTAACTTAATGGAATCTGAACTCAGAACACAGTACAAAATTGTTAACAGCAACTTCTCAGTAACGCAGGACACCAACACATCCAGTATTTTTGAATAATCAGGATCATCAAATGCCTGGCATGTTAGAGCTCGTTGTTCATTACAATAGAAATTAATGTAGAGCGATCAGTGACTATTACATAATTTGAAGTCACAAAAAGCGACATGGCATAACGTTATCAGACAAAGAAAACTTTCAATAATTCAGGCAAATTAAAACGGTGAGTAATAGCACTTTTATTAAATTCTGTGTTGGATGTCGGAGATGACAGAAATAGCACATTTTAATAAACATTAATAGATTTCTTATGTGTAAGAGTTCCTATCGACGAAAAGCATTGCTATTTAAAATTTCTGTTCTGCATTCTCCCAGCATCATCCATTCGGCTTCAGCCAAAATTATGTAAAGACTTTTGAAAATTCAAATTCAGATTCGCTTTGAGAGCCCTCGGTTAATAGACAAATCACAATAAGAATGACATTTTAGAAAATGGGTTGGATAATTCTTAAGAATATCTATCAAATTAAGTAATCCATAATTTGGAAATATTTGCTTTTGATAAGAAATTTGAAATCCTGGGCTATACCAGCTTAAGTTAGTGACTTTCAAATATCTCGGCTAAAAAATTAGCTTCAAAATGAAATAGTTCATTTCGTTAATGTTAGATGAGAGTGTTTTTCTTGATGTGTTCGGTATTATTAAAAACTATTTTTTTTTATAAAGAATGTGTATGATACGATTGGCCTACACGTGCTTCTTAAACTTGGTATATAAATGTGTGTGTGTGTGTGTGTGTGTGAAAGCGAGAGAGAGAGGGAGGAAGAGAAAGAGAGATGTCTTTTTCATTGACTTTCTAGAGGAACTGCTTCAACTTCATAAAATAGAGTACGTTCACAAGAAATAACACTTACATAATAGTACAACAATAGCATTCGTATTTTTACTTTCGATGCTTTAACATTGTTTGGTGGGCACAAATTACGTATTGGTGATTACATACATTGAAATAATTATGGTTGAGGAAATGTAACGGGAGAATCTCAAATAGCTTCTTATAGAATGCATGCAGTTAAAAAGAGCACAAAAACATACATCAAATATATAAAAATAGAATAGTATTTGGTATAAAATCTGAAATCAAGGGGAGCAAGGGCCCCTCCCCTCCCTGCTGACACCCTTGCTCATATTAATATCTACATGAAATTCCATTGGGGAAATCTAACCAACAATATTATTTTCACAGTGCGAAGTTAAAATTATTCAATGATCATGAAATTCATCATTATCACTCAAAACATGGTACAATATCGATAACTTAATGTAAAATCAAATCTTAAACTATTAAGATACTTACATTGAACTACTTCGGCACGGTCATTCATTTTAAACTTGCAACACGTGATCAATTCTACATATTTCTCCCAACTCCCAAGTGAAGAAGGAATTTTGGCATGCAATACCCTGCTCTGTTTTCTTTTCAACATGGCAGCAGCGCGCAACCGAACGGAGGGTCAAGTGACCATCTGGTCCTCCGTTGCTCCGTTCACTTCAATGCTCCGTCGAGGAGGGAATTCGGATAACCATCGACGGTGCATCTGACGGAGCAAGGGTACGGAACGGGGCATAAAGTGCCAATTCGGAAAGGGGGTTAGTAAATCAGTTTTCTCCTGATACAGGGTGTTCCCGAAATAATGGCGCAAACTTCGGGAGTATTTACTGACTATTTACATGAAAAAAAAAAGTTCGTTTGAAGAAATTCCAAAATATGCTTAGTTTTGGAGTCACTGCCTCATCGTCACAAATGACGTCATATATCGACGAGTAATGGCGTAAGCGGGATTGGCATACTCGAAGTAATACCCAATACATCTACTTATATTTATGATTGGCGAATACCGCTTAGAGGCGATTTCTATGTTTGCCTCATGAAACACTTTAATTCCTAGGCAATGAAATTCGAAGGTTGCAAAGCCTGTCTATGAGGCACTCCGTCAATCAAACACATTGCTTAAATAGATGTATTGGGTACTACTTCGAATTTGATTTTTTAAACTTGGATCTCTTACGTCATCATGTGTCGAGCTGTGACGTCATTTGTGACGATGCCTCTGGGATCTGTTGTAGTGCCTGGTCATTCAAATACATTAATAACAAACGGTATGAAATTGAGAAACGTATTTTATTACCATGCCTTTATCACTCTGTCCATCCATCCTTTCTGCCTCGGTCAAATCTTGGAATCATATTTTCGCTTATTTCCCGTTGTTCAATCGTCATGCAGCTTTGTACACTTGTGTGTGACTTTATGACAATACTGAAATCAACTGTTAACTGAAGTATTAATTATTTTCGGATTTAAATTTTATTTTAGGTCTTAGGCAACTTTGGCTCAGGCCTGATGGATGATGATAGATGAATTGGTGGAATGAAGAAAGTACATGGAAACGGGAGAACCTCGTGAAAACCCACGCACACGGTGTTTGTTCACCACAAAACCCACATGGCATGAGCAGGGATCGAACCGACGACCCCAAGCACCAGAGGTGAGTGCTCTACCATTGAGCCACCGCGGTTCCTATATACAGGGTAAGCAAGGCTCGAAATGATTCTTTTTTCTTACGAAACGAACGCTTTAGCTTCGTTAGCATGCTTCTTTATCCTTTTGTCTATGATTACCATATTGACATTTGACAGGAAAATTCCAGCTAATCACGAACCGGAACAGCGTTCCGGTTTGCTCCGGTCCATTTCGAGCCCTGAGGGTAAGTCAAAATGATGTTCCCGATGTCGTTCATTTGTTACTCGAAAAGTAATTAGCTTTTCTTGAAGATGTAATTTTTTGCTGGAATATACAATCTCAAAAAGTTTTCCCCTCTATTTATCGCATATCCGTAGTTACGCTTGCGTCCACCAGAAGGCAGTTTAGTCGTAGTGAGCAATATGGCTACTACAAGCCAGTTAGGAGATTAAGAATTGATGAAATGGCCACCGAGACCCCCGAAAATCATTCTTTACGATTTCTTCCTCTTGAGTTTCATCAAGGATCGCGTATTTGTGCCATCACTTGCTAGAATAGTGGTTGAATTGCGTGAGCTCATCACTGTAGCTGTGGCCGGCGTTGACTCTCACATGATAGGAAGAATTTGGCAGGAATTTGACTATAGACTGAGTGTGTCGTGCAACATGTGGATCGCACATTGAACATTTATAATATGCTAGAAAAGAACTTTTTGAGTTGGTTAATCAGTGTGTGTAATCTTTGTTTATTTAAGTTTTATTAAAAGGAAAATAATAATCATTGTCGGTAGCGCGCTCGACTTCAGTGCGAGCGGTCCCGGGTTCGATTACCGGTGGGGGCTCAAAATTTCGGTGTTGACCCAGGATCGTGAGGACAATTAGGGAGCTGCTGTGATAAAAGACAGTGGCGATCACAGTTGAGAGCTTCGGCTCTCCTCTTTCAACACGTCTGGTTCAGCGTGGGAGCAATAGACCAAATCTTCCCTCCGGAAGAGGCCTCGTCCAGTAGTGGATTGAATATGGTTTTCAATTATTATTATTATTATAATCATTGAAATCGGGAAGATAATTTTGCCTTACCCTTTACTTTCGGGAATGAATGAATAAAAATGGTATAGTTTCTTGAGTGCAGCTCTGAATTCGTGAATGGAAGCAAAATGTCTAAATTTCGCGAGTATTTTGTGAGTTTAAAAAGCACATTTTCACAAAATGTTAACAACCATCTATCTACTACTCCATGTGATTCCTTGAGTGTTTAAAATTTTCGCGAATTCGCGTGCTTTTATTTCTTTTAATTATAGGATAAAAAATTAAAATCGTGACTGCAATGTATTAAATCCAGCAATCTATAGAATGTCTGGTGTTCTTAATCAAAATGATACTATATGGAGGATGTTAATGTTCTCCTTTTACGTGCTCTGATTCTACGTTAGATTAGAATGGATTCGTCTCTTTCTTCCACCCCTCCCCCCTTTCAAATGTTCGTGTTACCTTATTAACAGTGTGAGGTTTCAAACTTTGCCCCAGCATGTTTTTCCTTACTCCAATATGTAATTATTACGTATTAGTTAGTCTGTATACGTAATTATTACATCATGTACCTAAAGTAAAACAACATAAAGTAAGGTAACGAAAACAAACTGATGTAAACCAACCAAGAGTAACCTAACCTAACGAAAACAAACTGATGTAAACCAACCAAGAGTAACCTAACCTAACGAAAACAAACTGATGTAAACCAACCAAGAGTAACCTAACCTAACGCAACCCAACCCTATATAACACAATATAAGAAACACACGCCGATAAGAAAACTCTTATACTAAAATACATTATAAACTTTATAATAATTCAGTTCATAACCTATTATAATTTTTACTAGGGATATATCACAAAATACATTTGTGGGGAAATACAATAAAGAAAAAAACGCTTTGGATTCTTAATTTCATAGTTTGCCAGAGATTGTACAGAATGCACCTCAAACTTGCTACAAATCTTTCAGGTCAAACTTGCTGCAAAGTTAAAAAAAAAAAACGTAGGTAGATTAACATCAAGCCTATGGCGGATTTTTTTTTCTATTGTCTGCAGTGGGGTTCTAAGCCAGAATCTTCAGATTTGTTTGTTGTCCGTCACTCTAATCAGTACTCTACGGTTCTTCTGAATGAAGAACATTTTAGTTATGTTATGAAGATAGTTTCTGAAATAAAGGCATGCATGAAGGCTAAAATTAGAAACTTGGAAAGATTATTGATCCTGTGTTAGAGCTACGAAAAATGCTGGTTCGTTGATTTTTCAATCATGTCTACTTTAATTTTTGGTTCCATACCATTGCTCAAACTGGCTGTCAATTTCCCAGATAGCACTCTAGTTTATACGAAGTTTCGACTACCCTTGATTTTTCCTTACAGTGATAAACTAACAATGATTTTTGCCCGTTAGACCAGTTAGTTTGTTAGACTGACGGACAACAAACAAACTGAAGATTTTAGAGGTTCGAGCCCTAATCCCGACAGTTGATTTCTTCCGTCACAGGCTTGATGTTTAACGGTACAGGTTTGTAGAAATTTCATCCCCTGTTAATTAGCATGTTTGCCGCAAGCTTGTAGCACGTTTGCAGACTTCGAATGACAAAACTTCGTAGAAACTTGCTGCAAGTTTGGGTGCTATCTGGTTAAATACCCAATGTAAATACCAAAAGTTGACTTAAAAATATACTGTAAAGCTTTTACTTCGTATAATGATTACAGGAAATTTTAAACAGAATCCAGCCAAGGATTTCAAACCTTATCCTTTGTACCATGGTTACAGAGAATTTTTTTATGCACAAACTGGACAAGCATAATAATATTAATGTTGCAAATACTTTTCTTGTATTTCTTCCATGTCACTTTTCTTTTTCCGACAATTGACCACGGGTAAAATGAACTTATTTTTATCCTTTACTTGTCCTTCCTTCGGTTTCACGCTCTTCATGTTTCTTAAGTATCTACTCTCTCATCCTTTTTACAAGTTCTTACATATTTTTTTTTCGGAAGATATCTTGTTTCTTTTCAGGAAATATGAGCTTCCACCCGCTAAGAACTATAATATTTGAACTGGTACGTTTCTTCACCAGTTTTTTGTTCCATTCTTGTCAAAGAAAAACTCTTCTGGAGATCCACTGTCATCATCAGATGATCTATTTTTCTCAGTCTGTTCCTAATCAGATGATTAGCTGCTTTACATGTGAAAATCACTATCGACATTTGATTCATCAGATTTTAAAGCGTTCTGAAGAAAAGCAAGATTTGGTGTTGATCCAAAGGTCTAGTAGTGGCGTAATTATTAACTATGTTTCTGGTACAACGACACTCATATATACGTTAAAATAGAAGGAACTAGTATTTTAAATTTAATTATATATTTATAATTAGATGTAAAATATAAGAACATGCCTTAACAACTTCATGTACAAGAGCACACTGAAAGTTATAATTACTGAGGAGGACGGAGACATTTATCAAACAAGAAGAAAAAATATGTTAAGGAAAAGAGGCATGGGATATTCAGATATCCCACCAGCACACGGTTAACATCATTTTTCACAAGTCCCTTACGCTGTTATTTATTTGCAATAAATCTTAAAAGTTATAAATAGTTGAAAACTATTTTCTATTTTTCAGTATTTTCAGTATATATATATATCTATATATATATCTATATATATAT
>JAGDQP010017385.1:0-18791 GCA_022664845.1 Lepisma saccharinum | reverse complement strand
ACATACAATTACAGTCAAGAACAGAGAACGTACGAGTCGCAGAAAACAATAAAAATGTTTTCTTTTTCAACATTCCTTTGAAACAAAGAAACAATGACGCACATTCTTACAAAGAATACAGTGATAACGGGAAAAAAAAAGGAAAAATTTATTAATAGTGCACAAAATTGTTTCAATTGTAAGCTAATACACGAAGATCATTGTCTTATAATTAAAGAAATTTGTGTAGTGATACATAAAAGAATTAGTTTTATGGTTGTCATCAGAATAGTTTTTTTTTATTCATTAGCAATCAATATGAATAAATGCTATTTCAGAGAGATTTTGTAGTTGACGGTTTTGCATAGATGATAGTGGTATGTACCGGTAATTGGAACTTTCGTAATTTTGCTTCTTCTTCTTCTTCTTCCTCCTCCTTTTTGTACAAGTAATTTTCGCGTGAATGAAGGTGTGGGAAGAAATTTCCGTTATTTAGGAATATATATGTGCAATGGCGCCGATCCCGGGGGGGGCTTTCGGGGCCATGGCCCTCCCAAAGTTGAAGTGAGTCCCCCTAATGGGGGGTCCAAATGATAAGGTGAAGTCGGTTCTCCTATTTCTACAGTACATGGTCATTCGTTTACCCTTTCTACTAAGCTTATCTCCCTTTGGAAAATCTATTTTATTGATAAATTCCTCCCTGAAACTCGTGTGCTACAGTACTTAAATAAATTACATCACGTATAATCCCCCCCTCTCCTGGCTAAAGGAGTTAATTCGTGCATTGCTAGTGTTGTTTCTGGAGTTTCGTACATAAAATCGATAAAGACCATTTAGTAAGAAAAGAAAGAATGAAAGAAAAAATGAAAACGTATTTTCTGTCGTTTAACGCTCGGAAAGCCAAGATCGGGTCATAAATGACCCATACAGTCAAAATATTATTTTTGTCCATTAGTCATTAAATGGAAGAGTGAAATTCGGTGTATTTTTCACGTACGTGTCCAAAAATCTTATGATAAAAAATGACGTTAAACCCATGTATTTATTGTGTAATAATTTAAGAAAATCAAGCATGAGTCAATTTGACCCAATCTTGACGTTTTCTGTAACTATTTTTAAATGTCATTTTATATTAAAATAACAAGTTGTTGTCGGTTCTAATGATCACACGTCTCTTTCCAAACGATCTACACTTTATAATTTCTCAATCAAGGAGCGAAGAAACGTGGACGATGCTGCTTGTGTCGTGGTAAAGACAAGTACTCCGCATACTGTCAGCAATGTAATCGCTTCATTTGCATGAATCAGAATAGAACAGATATGGTGTGCTTTCCATGTGAGTAACAGAGTAAGGTAGTTTGATTCTGGTAATTTTATATAGAGTACTTTATACAGTATGTGTAAATAAGTAAGAGACTCATGGTAGCTTCATTTTTGTGCAGCCATGAAAATGGTTACAAGATTAATATGATGTATTAATTTTTCTGTATTTTTCATTATTTAGTAGTATATACTTGAAAAAATAAAATACAATAAATAAATACAATACAATGTAATAAATAAAATACAATAAATACACCCATACTCTAAAATACCTTGATTTTGAACAAGTACTTTATTTGATACGAGAAATATACATGGGTCGAAAATGACTCATCTTGGCGTTCCGTGAGATGAAATTATCTTGGCGTTCCGAGTGTTAAGGATCATTTATCGTGATTTTGTCATATACAATCATAATTTAAAAAAAAGGAAAAAGATACAAGAAAAGAAAGCGACAAAAGCACTCACACAAAAGTAGGAGCAGACTTGCACTAGGTTAATATGTATCCGTCAAACTGCTGTTTGGATGCAATTATTGTTTACCGTTAATACCGTAATTTTGAGTTTCCAATACAACATATAAATAGGGAAACTATATACAGCGGGTAAGAAAAATATTTGCACAAGTTCAACATAGAGGAAAAGCAGACTGAATCACACGTAAAACAGGGACCATTTCGAAATCTCTTGCCCTTTTATGATAATTTGGATGCCTAGATAGAACACTGTAGAACTAACTACCACTCGATACACCTGTAAGGTAACAGGCAACGAGAGAGTGAGAACTACGTAACTTCATCGCAAAAAAAAAGAAAAAAAAAGTATTTGGACAACCCAATACTACTCTCGAAATAAATGTTCTAGGTATCTTTTGTGTACAAGAGCAGTCTACGTAGTGTATTGAAGCAATCCACGCCGCGTCAGGAAAGCCAAGCTTGTTTGCAAGCCATGCTTTACCGTTGAATACATTATAAAGAAACATAAAACAGAGCAATTATTGCGGAATAGAATCCATTCTGGCCAACCAAGAAAACTAACTGCGAGGAATGAAACCTACATTCTTCATTCTGTGAATAGAACTCAAAGAATTAGTGCTAAAGATCTGGCTACTTCACTCGCCTAGGATATGCAAGTTAATGTTACACCACAAACAATCCAAAATTAATTAAAAAATTGGAATTTAGAAGATGTGTATCCAGGGTATGAATACTGGCCACTCTATTAGTAATTATACAACGCCAAATCATAACAGACCCTCCAACATTTTTACCAATTGTAGCAATGTTCTGCTTTCTGAAAGCTTCATTCGTCTTTTGCCACACGTCCTGATATCCATCACTACAATAAAAGTTTATCTTCGTCTCATCCCAAAAAAAACTTTTTTCCAAAATTCCAGGCACTCATATATATATATATTTTTTTTTTGGCAAATTAGAACTTCTTCTTTCTCCTTTCTTCTGGTATGTGTGTTTTGTTTCTGGCTACACATCTTCTGAATCTCAATTTTCTTTGTTCACATCTACACATCTGTAACATTAACTTGCATATCCTAGACAAGTGAAGTAGCCAAATCTTTAACTAATTCTTTGAGTTTTGTTCACAGAATGAAGAATGTAGGTTTCATTCCGGGCAGTTAGTTTCCTTAGTTGACTAGAACGAATCCACAATAATTATTCTGTTTCTTTATGATGTATCCAACGCTAGAGCATGGCTTTTCAACAAGCTTGGCTATGTCTCAGTACTTTTTACCTTCCACACGTAATTTGAAATTAAAGTTAGCAGTTCCAATGTTGCTCAACTCACTTTGTTCCCCATGCTGCTTCTTTATGCCTGACACGGTGTGGATTGCTTCAATACACCACGCAGAGTGCTTTTATACACAATAGGGTACCTAAAACATTTCTTTTGAGAGTAGTATGGGGTTGTCCAAATACATTTTTGCGATGGATTTACGTAGTTGTCACTCTTTCGTTTCCTGTTACCTTACAGGTGTATCGAGTGGTAGTTATTTCTATAGCATTCTATCTAAGGTATCCAAATTATCATAAAAGTGCAAGAGATTTCGAAATGGGTTATGTTTTGCGTGTGATAAGTCTGTTTTCCCTCTTTGTTTAACTTGTCCAAATATTTTTTTCTCACGGTAGGCGAACAGAAGCTTCTTGAACAATGCGTGTCGAGATCGTGAACCGAGAATTAAAAAAAAAACAATATTTGTCAAATAAAGCAGAAGCGCGGCGGAAGGGTGAGCTGGACAGAAAGAACTACATTTGGAAAAGCTGATTAACTCCTCTGCATAGACTAATATTAGTTTCTGTTATTTCCTAAGTTTATTTTTCTAGTAACAGCAGAAACTTTGTTCTTATTAGTTAGAACATATGCTTTAGTGATTTTTTTTAACGTTATACGAACATAGTTAAATTCTGTAATAGCTGGGCCCGGGGAAGCCTTCACAATGACTATATGTATACTATTATATGTGTGTGTTTTTTTTTTATGAATATACCATATTTTGCAGAAACTGAATTGGATTTGTATCATATGTGCATTCTTAGACCCTTATCTGGCAACAAAAAATATCTGAATGACCCCCCCCCCCAAAGTTAGACAGAAATCGGCTCCCTTGTACATGTGTTATATAACAGAATACAATGCATGTATTTTGGTGTTAGGTTACAGTTAATTTTGATTAATAACTATAGTATACTAGCGTGGAAAAAGTATTTAATTCATCAAACAAAATTGGTATATTATAAAAATTCGGCCTTATATCAATTTTGAATAATAAAAAAAAACTTTCTGAGAAGGCCAATTATAATTTAATAACTACAAAAGAGACTAAAGCGTAATAGTTTCGGCAGTGGCGTAGGCATAGGGGCACTGGGGGATCCAGCCCGCCCGAAAAAGTATAAGAAATGCTTATATTTTTAGTGATTTTTAACACCAATTTTTATTTATCACACAGGAATTCAGTCCCCCTACTACATTTCATGTAGACCTACGCCTACTACATTATAAAATATGACAGCATACCACCAAAAATGAAAGATAACGGATTCTTTAATCTTACTATAACATCATTTGAATGCAGGGTGGAATTGTAAGCGATTTATCATCAAAAAGAGAGTTCAGACGTGCGAACAAATACAAACTTAGGCGAAGTACGCGAAATAAACTTCCTAATTTGAAATACCATTCACAGTAACACGATCGTTTTGTAATTTTTGTGTCGGTCAGCAGAGAACACAGCTGTTTCTTCAAATGAAATTAAAGTTAACATTCTCTCTCTTTGCAAATCCTTTTCAAGTGGACATAAATTATAAGGTGTAGATACCATATTGCATTGGGATGCTGAAACTAAGGAAAGCCCTAGAAAATCTGTCAGTATGGACGACAGTAAGACCCGAACCTACATGCCTCTACACTGCCCATTCGAAGTCTGCGTCTGTAAATGCTTTGTGACTTACAGAAGTAGAACAATAATAGCAGACACCTTTATAATAATTACTTGCACTAAAAATCAAGGTACACATAAAGTTCACAATATGTCCCGAAAAAAGTTCACAATATGTTCCAGTTTTAGCACGTTTTAGTGCATAATATATGAACTTTTCGTGAAAATAATATGAACTATGCCGCATTGTTAGTGCATAATATATAGGACTTCTGGTGTACCGATACCTAATTTATGCACAACAAGTTCATTTAAAATTGGCAAATGCACTAAAAGTGATCACAAAACGAAGTGTGGAAAATTTGAACTACAGCAAATATGAACTTAATGTGTACAAAATATACACCGTGGGCCAGAAACTAATAAAGAGACATTGAGCACACTAAAAACTCACATTTTTTTTTTCGGTAGATTCACATAAAGTTTACATGCGTTCACATAAAGTCCATTTTGGGTGAAGTTTTTGTGTGCTTTTTGTTCCAGGAGATTGTCAGTGTCTGTGTGTGTCCCAGCAGCACTGCTCGAAGTATGTACCAGCACATTGCAGATTGTCTTCTCTAAGGGACTGTTTAAAAAATAAACTCTCAGGAGAAAGGACGTTGCTGTAAAATTCTGGGGGTTGTCGGCACGCGGTTCCATCACATATATGATTTATAAAACTAGTGTAGTGACCTTCCGTCCTGGTTGTCACCACTATGAAACAAACGCTATTTTAAAGAATTGAGTCCCTCTTATTCTGTCTTCCAGGCAGTGGCTCATCCAAAAGATTTTTATTCAGTGGGCTCACGAAAATTATAAATAATGCACATTGATTCCAATATGCTAAAATATAAAATAGCAATAATGGTGCTTAATAATATGTTGTACTTCCTTACTTAACCTCAAAGTAACATGAACAACATTTATAGAATGTGCTATTATATAGGCCTATAGAGTAAGGTGACCGATGATGGCCACCCCTAACAACTTTTCCTTACAACTTCAAAATATCTAAAGAGAAAAGAATAACGCTGGGTGGGTTTCAAACATTAATCTATCCTCTTACCAGAAAAGGAAAATAATGAACTATACTGTAGTACTTACGGAGAACAGAGGGGAAATGTGTAAGTGCTCAAAAAGACCATCATAGGAATACTATACCCAATGATGGCCACACCCGTCGCCTATGATGGCCATTATAAGAAAAATACAATTTGGTAAAAAAAAAATAGTCAAAATAATCACATGCATGTTAGTCAACAGTGCATAATATTTATTATATGGAAAATACAATGATATTTGTAGCCGAAAAAAATATTTGAAGCTACGTTAAGTGGGTACATAAAAAAGTTGAGTTGTGCAGGTGCAAGCTGAAAAGCAGTTCTCTTAGTAGTGCATCCTACGTGAAAACTTTCATGAAAATCCTAAGGAAAGCGCTAAATGGACGTCCGTAAATTAAAGTGTAACATTAACATTCCGAGTTTCAAACTAGAATCGGGTCGTAAAATCACCCCACACTATTTATTTCGTATAGATAAGCTCTGTTTTAGCTAAACACAAAATTTTACATTTCATTTTTTTTTTTTTTTGATACCACAGTCTGTAGCCTGGATCCTATTCCACATCAAAACACGTGCCGCAAAAATATTTTGTTTTGGTCAGCACACCATACGACTGTGCTCATGTTTCATGTGCCCACAGATTACACGAAACACACTGAATCCAACCACCTGTATTCGTAGCACTTCTTTGGTAATATTTTTTTCCACAAGACACACAGCAATCAGAACCATCACCCGACAAGTTCAATTTCTTTCTGGCAGGATAGGTCTTACCAGTGGTACGAGCGATACAACTGGAAATAACACCATGGGTTTGTGAAGTTGTTTGTTCAACGCTCTCCGAAGTACCTTGAAGCGACGAAGGATCGCCTTTGTCACTGGTACGCCTGCGCGTGAGATCTTCTTTAAGTTGTTTATCGCGAATCGTCTTCATTTTATTTGGAGAAACGGGATTTAATTTATGCGGTTGCACACGTTTGTTTTTCTCATAGTTTGTGTTTTCATCAGTGGAAGAGGGGACAACGTAGAGGAGCTTACGTACTTGTCAGTATCTAAACGGGAACTAACAAATTGGTTGCTTCCACACGAGAAGGAAGAACAAGGGGTAACTGTTACTTGTACTTGAACACCCGCAGTGACCATCATACAGACCAGTCATGTGACCATCATAGGGTTAGGCGAAGCACCCTCTCATTTGACGTCACAGGCTGTACACACGTGACTGCAAGAAACCCACGCTGGGCAGCTATTGAACCTCTGGTAACAGCGAGGATAACGCACATGGGATAATATTGTTGAACACAAATTACGCCTACAACCACGCAATGTTTTCATGTCTCATTTTATACCGCACCTTGAAAATGTATATATTTCCACTTTATAACACAACTACACTAATAATACCAGAATTTCCAGCGAATTTGACAGCCTTCTTAGCGTGTCCTCACGTATTTCCACACAGAATTACACTGCCACCTGTTGTGTGTGTGCGAAAATACGAAGGGGTGACCATCATACGCGGAGTGACCATCATCGGTCACCTTAGTCTACGCATTTAAGTATACATATGAGTAATACCAGTGTTGAGAGTAGTTCTTTCGGAGGGGTGGTTGAAAACCAGTCTAGGATTTAGTACATATTTTCTGCGCACTTGTGGACACAATCTGAGATTTTTGGACGGGAACACACACTATTTTTCTATTGTATCGAATACTGTTTATGCCAAGTTTGGTGTAGGTAGGTATAACGGAATGTAAGTAATTTACTTGATATTTTAATAGGAATTAGCAACACTGACCTGATACACGAATTAAAATGGTCACTCGTCTTTGAGCTAGTCTAGTCAAGACAGTTCCAACGACAACTCAACCTTGTTGTTCTTTGATTTATTTTTTAGACACGGACGGACGGAACGGGATTAGACTATATAAGGTTTCTTTTTGCATAGCTTCACTATTAAGGGACCTAAAATTAGAACAGGTTGATGTACCTAGAAAGTATTACGAATGAGGATATGAAATGTGAAAAAGAAATAAAGGCGAAAGAGACATCTACTGATGATGTCTTCTCTGAACTGATAAGCAAAGAGATGAAGGAGAGATTGATTAACGTTTTGTATGAAGTGTTGTGTTATACGGAGCTGAAACGTTTACTTGACGACATAATGAAGAAATAAAATTAGAAGGATTCGGAAATGTAGTCCTGGAGGAATAAATCAATTTATTTTTAGGCTTTTAGGCATCTGAGGCTCAGGGCGGGGGAGAGGATTGTGGAAGGTAGACGGCCAGAGCCTATTTTGTATGTACCATCCCGACATTTAACTAGCGTGACTGAAGAAAAAATCTGGAAAAACCTGTCAGAATGGTCGGGCGCTGGGATCGATCCTACGACCTCCCAAATGCTAAGCTAACGCTCTACCACTGAGCCACAGCTGCTCGGTAGTAGACCTGGAGGAAAGCAGATGGGTAAGGAGGAAGCACTGAAAAGAGTAGATGAGAAACGAAGAATATAAAGAAGAGAAAAGACAGTGGAGAATATTAAGGAAGATAAACTGTACGATGAAACCGAAAAAAGGAAAGCGTAACGGGAGTGGGCTTAAGTGGTTTGAAGGGAAAAATACTAATGATGATGTCTGAGAAATTACGAATTATGTGCATATGTCTAATTAATACCCTGTATAGAAATAAAAAGGTGAAAAGAGACCACTGTCAAAACACTAAAGTGTTAGCTAATATCAAAGAACACCATATAAAATATAGTTCGTGCTTCACTTCCAACAAACAGGCTTTTGTCTTTCACCCACCTCATACACCGTGATAATGCATGTACTTATCTTTTCTTTTCTCCTTCTTTTCCATGGTTTTATGATCGATGGCATGATTTATTAGTGTGTATATTTTCTTATTCTGACACCCAATATTAATGAGTTGCAACAATAAATTTTCCAGCTCTTCTTTATATAAGTCTTAAGTGAGACAGAATGTACTGACGAAGTATAAGGGAAATGCATATTATTTTGAAAAGATTCTTAAGTAAACAAATAAACTATGGGGTTTCTCCGACATCATTTAAGAGAGATAAATATATCTTTCTATCACTTGACAACCCGTCAAAATATTTTTTCTTTCCCGGATATTCTGCACCCTCTTCCTCCATATACAATGTACGGGGGCACTCTTTCACACGTTGTAGTGTTGTCATTTATTCTTTGATATTCAATCTTTATTTATTTTATTAGTAGTTTTTTTTAATAAGTCGTTCTTTGCTAATAATTACACTGCCGTGATCATCATCACCATCACCAGTGTTCTCCCGAAACTGGCAGGTCCTTTAAGGCATGCTAAACCGTTTCCATTGACCCCGGTTCTGTATTTTTCTCTTTGTCTTGCCGTATGATCTATGTTCCTTACTACGTACAAAAAGTTGAATCCATCTTCTCCAACTCCCTTTCTTCCCCTTAACTATACCTCCAATTCCACCTTAGTATGCAATCCCTGTTTTAAAGATGCTCTAATCAGTTTCGTTTTAAATTTTTCATTATCTCAAATATTGTTCGTCTCTTGTCCGTTCTCTTCACCAGTCTCACATTACGTATCTTCTATATCTGCTGATCTTTTTCTATTCTTCTACATTTCCATATTTCGAATTATTCTTTGTGATGCAGTAATCCCACATGAAATGGTAGAGGGCCACGGTGGCGCGCTAGTCTATTGACTCCAAGATCCTGGGTTCGAAACCCGCCTATGAATGAACTTAGGATACTCGTATAAGTAGTTAGGATAAATCAGTAGCAAGTATTTTCAGTAAAAAGGAATAAGTAATGTAAAAGAACTTAAAGCCCGGTTAAAACGAGAAATATTTTCTTGAAAAAGTGGTTCAACGGTTAGAGAGCTCACCTCTGGAGCTTGGGTTAGTCGGTTCAAACCCTGTTCGTGCCATGCGGACTTTGTGGTGGAGAAACAACGTGTGTGGGTTTTCTCGGGGTTCTCCCACTTTCTTCATTCCACCAACCATCCAATCATCATCCATCCGGCTTGAGCCAAAGTTGCCTAAAGGCATTAAAATTAAATTTAAAAAAAATTATATCAGGAAAGAACATTAGGAATTCGTTGTTTACGAATTCTGTAGTTGTTGAGCTAAGAAATTAGATTACACAAGACTTTCTGCACTTATAATAAATCTTACAGCTACAGGGCGAGTACCCTCCCCCGACACTACTTCTACATGCTTTGGATCCTACACATACAGTACATACACGAGACAAACATATCCACTTCAGCGTTTCTTTTTTATATCTTCCCTTTTGGTTCCAGCCAGGACTCACACATCAAATACCGAAAAGGCGCCTGGAATACAATCGCCGAAAGAGTCTGAACGTCGTGAAATATTTCACGTTACATGTCTTTGCTCTCAAACGATGTCATCTCGCAGGATGAAACTGCACAGGCTAAACGGAAACGAGAGAAATAACTAGGCGACAGCTGCGTTTGGAGAGGAAAGACTGTCTTCCATACTGAAGATCTTTTTATCATTGCCACAAAGAACATAGAGGTCGCTAGGGTCAATGTGAAGCTTACCGCCGTCAATGCACTTGTTCATAGTCCTTTAAAACACGAAACGGACGCCGGCACTACAGTAGCTTGCCCATCCCCCCACTTCGCACATAACCTCTCTTCATCATCACCATTTTTTTTTTTTTTTTTTACTGGATCAAAAAGAACCATCCTTTTGTCTGTCCGTTAGTAACACAGAATAGCGCTTCAACGAAAGCAGATAAAGATAAACTGAATTCAGATTTTTTAAAAAATATACTCCTTTACCACATGACTTCAGCTGTGACTTCAGCCAAATGTCGGAATGATACCTGAAATAAGACCCTGGCTCCTTTTTCTCTTTCTTTACACTAGGAATAGTGCTCACCGAGGAACGTTCTTAGATATGTGACGGGATTGGCTCGCAACTGCCTGTCTAACCCCAAAAAGAAAAGTATACAAGAAAATGTGTTTATTTTGAATTGTATTTGTCCTTTTGGCATCTAAGGTTCAGGTCGGGATAGAGGAGGGGAAAGGATGCGGGAAGGTGTCAGCCAGGGCCTAAGTAGAAAGTGCCATCCCGGCATTCACCTGGTGTGACTCAGGAAAAATCCTGGAAAAACCTCAGTCAGGATGGTCGGCCGCTGGGATTGAACCCAAGACCTCCCGAATGCTACGCCAACTCTCTACCACTGAGCTACGGCGGCTCAATAAAATGTCTTTATTATATGCTTTCTGCTGCTAACAACAAACCAATAATTGTTCTAATATAGTTTCTAATTTAGCTCATACATTTTCATTTTGTTATTTAAGTTATTTCATATCAAGTTACTAAAATGAGTTACTGATCATTTTACTCGCATAATAAAGAACTACAAAGCAAACACTAATAAGTGAAATTTAAAGAAACAAATACCATAATTCAATAAATAACTTTCTTAATGAACGTATAACTTGATAACTAAGCTTCACAAATTGTACTGGAAATTTTAATGATTACTATTGATCAAATAACTTTTTTAAAAGAAGGAAACCCGCCTTCAAAATAGGCTAAAAAGTGAAACAAGTGATGTGGAACACAGTCAGGAGATTGTGTATGTGGATTACGCTACGATTCAATTCAACACCGAGCGTTTATACAAAATATTTGTAAATGCATATCCGCTCATCCGATCTAGATTATTTATGCGGCATTGAACTCTTGTCGCCGATACTTTTCCAACGACACCTCACTCACTTTTGTGTCGTAGTTCTAAGTTGAAAGATTTCGTTGGGGGGACAGACGAATCGAGATGATCTATGCGGCTTTAAGCTCCTTTCGCCTAGACCTTTCGAACGACATCTGAATCATCTTCGTAGCCTTTGTAGTCCCTGAATTGAAAGTTGCCGATGGACGAACAGGGAGGCTTGCCAGACGTCCCGGTTTGACCGAGACATTTCCGGATTTGAGGACTGTTTTTGGACTTTGATTTAGCAGCAAAAGAACTTACGTTTGCTTACCATACCAAGTTTTCATTGCTAATGTGCGTATTGACATTCGTTGTGTGAGATGTTCCGGTTAAATCTGGCAAGTCTAATTGCATCTTAGCTTGGAGCTACGCTCATTGCTGAAGCCCAAAAGTAATTTAATAAAAAAAAGAGCAATAAAGCTTATTTACTAACCCCATAGGCCATGGCACATGTTGAGTTCACTTCGATGGCACTACTGAATGTCCCCATTTTCAACGGTGTGTTACAACTTGCATCGACGATTAAACGCTTACAAAACACGTAATCGTTGAATAAAGCTTTGAATTCAAAGTTGTATTAACGATTAAAGGTTAAAATGACATTCAACGGTGCTATCAAAGTTTTTCTTTTCTACATCTGCTACTGGGGAAATACCTTACAACCAGAACTATGTCTATAGAGGACACACAGGGTACCACGAAAAGTGTAAAGAAGTGATCAATAGCTTATTTATTTATTTAGTGACAACACAACAGGCAATGGCCTAATTATAGTGTTGAGCTTTACAAAGTAGTTGAACAGAGTTTATTGACAATTGCATCTCTAAATTCTTCAGTTGACATATATCATACATCCAGATCATTGTGAACTGTAAAGTTTGTTATATATAGTACAAATTCTCTAGATTGGTGACCTCATCAAGATATTGATTCTTGCCTTTTACAGTGGAAGAGACCAGTATTATTAACGCGAGTTTTATATGGGACACAAAACTGTAATGTTGAAACTAAATCCATACAATCTAACTTATTTTGAACAATTTTTTAAAGAAATAACATATTTGTTCTAAGCTCTGAATATTAAAGTTCTTAATGACTGCATTGTAACTATCATAAGCAGGATAGATTCAAATTTCTTTAAAAGTCAGGAATTTAAGAAATTTTGATTGGATTTTTTTCTAATTGTTGGCAATGTTTCAATTGATATGGATTCCAAATAGAAGAAGCATATTCTTCTACCTTGGAGCGAACATAAGCATAGTATTTTTTTTCTCCAATGTTAATATATTGTTGAACTCTCTTCCCGTCCTAATTACGAATCCTAGTAACTTCAAGGCTTCATTTGCTATATTTGTAACGCGTATTTTAAAAGTTAATTTCGAGTCAAAACTGACACCAAGATCCTTAACTACAGTAGGTCTGTTTAGTACAATTTTCTTAATGGAATAATCAAATTGATGTGTGGTTTTATTTCTATTAAATGATAATACTTTACATTTACTTATGTTGACTTCAAGTTGATTAATAGCTCACCAGTTTGCAATATTATCTAAGTTTTGCTGAAGTCTTATGCAGTCTCCGATAGTGTTGACTTTTGTATAAATTTCGAAGTCATCTGCAAATAACAATTATCATTATCAGACACATAAATCAGGAAGGTCATTAACAAATAAGAGGAATAATGAAGGTCCTATGTTCGAACCTTGAGGAACTCCTGAGAGTGCAGAATATTAATATGAATTGTATTTTTTATAGATAACTGATTGCTTGCGATTTCTTAACAACAAATAGAGCAGCCTAATCACAGTGGTTGAGAAGTGATAGTGATTTAATTTTTCCAGTAATATATTGTGATTAACTCTGTCAAATGCTTTCTCAAAGTCAATATAAATCACATCAACTTGTTTACCTTCGTCCAACGAATTTGCTATATGTAGTCCATAACAACTGCTAAGTTTGTTACCGTGGATTTCTGATTTTAAAAAGTCGTGTTGCTTGAATATGATTACTAATTCTCTTGTATAAGATCTGTTCAAATACTTTTGCAATAGCTGGTATTATTCCAATTAGCCTGAAGTCATTAATGTATCTACTATTATTAGATTTTGTGATAGGACAAACCAGGCAGATTTCCATTTGTCGGGAAAGTACATGTTTTTAGGGATAAGTTAAATGTTATCAATAGGGGATATTCAAATATATCAACACATCCCTTTACTATATATGAGGGTATGCCATCAGAACCAACTATCGTCTTCGATTTTAAATTTCTGATAGCATTTTCAACTTGCTTCAGTTGAATTTGATCAATGCACAGTGTCCCTATTTCATCGTTTCTATTACTAACGGCATCACCATTAAGATTATCATATGTTTGAGAGGAAGAGAGAAATACCGATTGAAAATACTGAGCGAATGCATTCCCTAGTCCCTATCTCATCATTGCTAGACAACTCCTGACCTTCATATCTCAATACATTTGGCGGTAGATGCCTTTTTTATTTTTGATAAAATTCCATAGTTCGCTCGAGTTGATACTATTATTTTCAGAATTATTTATAAAACTCCTATAGGCAATTCTAATGTGTTTCTTAATTTCATTACGTAATAGAGCAAATTCTTGATAGAAATGTGTTGAGTTCATTGTTTTGACTCTGGATTGTTTATGAAAATATGCCTTGACTTTAAGTTTTCTAATAATATATTTGGTGAACCAACATAGATACTTTGAAACTGTACTTATTCTACGGAGAACACACCTATCAAATATTTCATAGACAATATCATAGAATTTACTCACTAGGTTATTAACATTCTGATATATTTGTAAGAATTCCCAATCGACTGTTCCTGATACAACATCAGAAAATTTCCCTTCCTAAAATTGTAATAATAAGTGTTACTTTTCTGCATTACTTTTCTGATCTTTCTGTTAACTATTTCTATTATTATAGCTGGGTGATGGATATCTTCCGGTACCAACGGTAACAATTCTCGAACAACTTCAACATTTTCAAGATTTGACAGAACTAGATGTAGTGTGCAATTATTATTATTGGCAACATCGTTGAACGATCTCAAATCATAAAAATTTATAAAATTATATAAATTTCAACACTTTACAGATGTGCTTTGCTCAAAATTAAATACGGCACCGGTTATATCCGGTAAATTGAAGTCACCAATGTGGAGAATAGAACTGCCTTGCGGACAAGTGGATTCAATGCATGCAAATAGGTTAACATACAAATCTATACCTGAACCCGGTTCAAAATATACAACACAGATAAACATTGGTCTCCCCTTTACAGTTATTCTAGCAATCAGATACTCATATTGATCATCATCACAGTTATTCAATAAACTAAGATCGTATTTTCCAAGAGCCGAGATAAGTATCCCTCCCCCCTTTGACTTGCCAGTTTTATTAATATTGCGATCATGTCTTAAAACAGTATACCTATTATCAAATAATTCACTGTCATAATGAGTTTCATTAGTCCATGTTTCAGTAATTGTAATTATATCGTAATTATTTGATATAACAAGTAGAAAGCGAGACACTTTATGGGTGCCCTTTGTAATACCGCCTCTATTGTTCGCAAAACGGCCATGTTCACCTGTCATGTAGGATTATTGTACACAATGGAGAGATTAATGATGTGTGGATGATAAATGGTCCTGCTTGACGTTTTAATCGGCTTATCTCGTCACTTTTGACAGGTGCTGTCAGTTTGACATGAACAAAGCGGTGCCGCTACAATGGTGGGTGACGATATACTAGGGCATAGGAGACTTTACAATGTTTTGATGAACAAAGGAATTTTGCCATTTTTCTTCTACTTGGTTTAATGCCTTCTATTCATTAGGAAATGCTATATGGTCGTACGTGAAGGTGTAATCGGCTTATCTGCTCACTTGCGACAAGGCAGTCAGTTGACCACGACGAAAGGCAGATGAAGAGAGATTGCGATAGGTTTTGTAAAGATTAATGTTACAATGGGTTCGTTAGATGCTAGCATTGGTTGATGGATGATGTCCATGTACCTGTAAGACATGAATATAACTAGACGTGACCTTAGAATGAGACGAATACTTTAATATCAGACGTTGAGAATGACGAATGGTTTATTGGGTGCGTTATCTGGACAAAGCGGTGTTAGGAAGGCAGTTGTGTTTGAAAAGGACATGAGCTTCAATGACAAGATTAAGGTCTCAGAGGAGAATTAATGTTTCGGATGAAATATGACAATGCGAACAACTCATGGTTTAGGAAAGGATGTAAGAACGGGTTTTAATTTAACTGAGCGCTTTGAATTTCTATAGAATGATAGAACGATTGTCAGCGGGGCAAGTGACAAGGCTTGACGGATGAAGCATGTACGTATGATTTTGACTTGTTATAGAACTAGGCATGAAAAGGTGGATAATAAAGATTTGAAAGAACGCTTTGAATCTCTGCTTGAACAATGGTAAAAGGAAAAGGCGAGCCCAATCTGTGCGTGCCTTTTGAAATAGAGAAATGGATAATCCTTTAAAAGACGATGTCTACCTGACATGTAAGAATATTGTACACAATGTAAGGATTTATGATGTGGGACTAATAAATGATTCTGCGTGACGGTTGAATGGGCTAAGCTTGTGACTTTTAACAGTAGCTGTCAGCAGTATTGTTAAGAGTTGTATGATGGATGACACGGTAGAAGCTGCGTAACAATACATGATGTTAAGAAGCTACCAGCCATAACGGTTGGTCATGGTATATAATGGAATGACAGATGATTTGAAATTACTGGTGTTGTCAAGCATATTCAATGCTTACAATTGTCTCGTATGGTAGGTCTAGAAGCGATGTCAGTTAGGATGATAATCCATCATGCAATTCTAAGAACGGTACCTTTCTTTAGAAAGATGGTCGTAGAGACGGCTTATCTGTGGTGCACAAAACGATTTCTTTTAAAAAAAAAAAAGTAGGAAGAGAAAGGATGGTAGCTGGCTGGAATGTTTCACAAGACCGGCTGCAATTACCAATCTTAAAGAACAGAGGTGATAGTAGAACGTAGGTTGACTTGAATTCGCGTTAGCTTGGTTCGAATTTTTCAAAAGTTGGGGGAAATGGACAAGTGAATCATGTACACTTGTAGTTAATGTCAATGTGCAGAGGAACGATGGTAAACAGGTTCGGAATGTACGTAGTGGTAACAAGGAAGAGAAAAAAAGGGTTCAAGGTTTGAACGTTTTGAAATTTGAAATTTGAAAATGGTCCGAGGACCTTGAAACTTTGTATATAGGTCCGGAAGACCAAATGTACGGGGTTTGGGTCGTCGCCAGGGGGGTTCGAAATTTTGGGTCAAATTTGCTCTAGCTCGAACGGTTCTCGAGATACGAGGGTTCGAAGTGTCAAATTTCGAGAAAATTCGAAAACTCGACACATGGAACAAATAGGTTCAGAATTCTAAGGACGAAATGAATAGTACGTACAACATAGGTCGACTCGAATTCGAGATAGGTCGATTCGAATTTTTCAAAAGTTGGGAAAAATGGACAAGTGAATCATGTACACTTGTAGTTAATGTTAATGCATGGAGGAACGATAGCAAACGGGTTCAGAATGTACGTAGTGGTAACAAGGAGGGTTCAAGGTTTGAACGTTTTGAAATTTGAAAATGGTCCGAGGACCTTGAAACTTTGTATATAGGTCCGGAAGACCAAATGTACGGGGTTTGGGTCGTCGCCAGGGGGGTTCGAAATTTTGGGTCAAATTTGCTCTAGCTCGAACGGTTCTCGAGATACGAGGGTTCGAAGTGTCAAATTTCGAGAAAATTCGAAAACTTGACACATGGAACAAATAGGTTCAGAAGTCTAAGAACGAAATTAATAGTACGTACAACGTAGGTCAACTCGAATTTGAGATAGGTCGATTCGAATTTTTCAAAAGTTGGGAAAAATGGACAAGTGAATCATTTACACTTGTAGTTAATGTCAATGCATGGAGGAACGATGGTAAACACGTTCAGAATGTACGTAGTGGTAACAAGGAAGAGGAAAAAGGTTCAAGGTTTGAACGTTTTGAAATTTGAAAATGGTCCGAGGACCTTGAAACTTTGTATATAGGTCCGGAAGACCAAATGTACGGGGGTTCGGTCGTCGCCAGGGGGGTTCGAAATTTTGGGTCAAATTTGCTCTAGCTCGAACGGTTCTCGAGATACGTGGGTTCGAAGTGTCAAATTTTGAGAAAATTCAAAAACTTGACACATGGAACAAATAGGTTTAGAAGTCTAAGGACGAAATTAATAGTACATACAACATAGGTCGACTTGAATTCGAGATAGGTCGATTCGAAATTTTCAAAAGTTGGGAAAAAATGGACAAGTGAATCATGTACACTTGTAGTTAATGTCAATGCATGGAGGAACGATGGTAAACGGGTTCAGGGTGTACATAGTGGTAACAAGGAAGAGAAAAAAGGGTTCAAAGTTTGAACGTTTTGAAATTTAAAAATGGTCCGAGGATCTTGAAACTTTGTATATAGGTCCGGAAGACGAAATGTACAGGGGTTTCGTGAGGGTGGTTCGAAATTTTTGGTCAAATTTGCTCTAGCTCGAACATTGCTCTTTGCGTGACTCTCAATCTTTGAGTCGTTTGCACATGCAATGTCCAAGTCTCACAGCCGTACTGCATTACAGGTACGACACATTGATTATAAACTTTACACTTCAGACACATTGGAAGTTTGCTTTTGAAAATAAAGAGTAGTCTTCCAAAAGAACTCCATGCCATTTTACATTTTCTAATTATTGCATCACTCAACCTTTCATTCGATGTTTTAAGCTGACCTAGGTAAACATACTAATCAACTATGCCTATTATCTCTCCGTTAATCGTCACTTCCTTCTTTGCAGCATGTTGGTTTTACATTAAGTTTGTTTTACTTTAGTTCATATTAAGACCTATTTTTGAAGTTTTGTTACTCAGTTATCCCATTCTGCATTTGAAGCAAACAGGACTATATCATCAGCGAACCATAAGTGATGAAGATATTTACCATTAATTTTAATTCCAACTTCTTCCCAGTTTAAATGTTGGAACACTCTCTCAAGGACAGCACACAACAGTTTTGGAGAAATTGAATCCCCTTGCCTTACCCCTCTTTCAACTTAAAATTTTTCACTTTCTTAATGCAGTCTAATGACAGACGTGGTGGTCGATTAAACGTTTCTTAGCAACTTGATGTATG